>JAIWVJ010000048.1:0-62017 GCA_024322285.1 Musa beccarii
GGAACTACTAAACAAGCCGACAAGACGACAAGGAACGTATAATGTGTAGCGTAGGAGTTCGAGTGTCGCGTCAGCTGATTCAACTAGTGGTGCGTTAGGGCCAAGTAACGTATAATGTTACGCGTCAGTCGTGGAGCGGCAGTGTTGGACGAGAAAACGTAACTTTGTCATTTCAATCCGACCCTTTAGCAGGGAAAACCTGGGTGCGTCTCAAAATACAGGGTTTCTTCAAAAAGAAGTCAATGAACTGGAACTGGCCTAGCACCATCATTTCCTCGCCCTTATAGGTACGAGCTTATTGCATTTCCTCGCACAACTGGCACCTAACGCTGCCCTTACTTTTCTCTACAATTGAACTACACTTTCATAACTGACCTCGAACTGGCAATTCACTTACCGCTTCGTCCCTTTCTTTTGAAGAAGATCGGCTGGCAGCTTAGCTATTATGGAGTCCTGTATTCATTGCTTGTCGTCTTGTCGTCTTGGCTCTTCGCTGACCTTACACTCAATTCTAGAACAAGTTCCTAAAGTGTAATTCTTTGTTGCTTCCGCGCTCTCAATAGGCTTTCAGCACCTTATTTGTTTCCTCGGCGTAAGACTCATGAGCGGGAGAAGGATAAAGATCTATTGCAGAATAGGAATCGGCAGAAACAAGATCTGGGGCCAAGCTACATGTCTATACAGGGCTCGATAAGAGATATATTCAATTTCATGATTCATACAGGACAGACCCAGACTTAAGTGCTAACGTGTCAGTTTCATAATTCTTTGACTTAGGATACTTGCTTCGAAGCTGGGAGTGTCAAATTACCTTGAAAGCTGGGCCTTGACTATTCATTTGGCAGGCAGAATCAATTCCATCTGATGAAACTAATGTGGTTCGGTTCTTGTTGTATCCGTTTGTCGACCAGGGAATGATGAAGCAGGATCTTTTGCCCCTTACTACATTCTATATAAACCCTATGATTCACTAGATTTCATTCAACAATTATAACTTCACTGCTTCGATGGCGTCAAAGTGATCTGAGGCTTCTTCTTACATGATCTGAGGCTTCTGGATAGGATTAAACAAGGGATTTGACTGTACCGTTAAGTAGTTACTTGGCTTAAGTAAGAATACAATAATTTCGTTTGAAAGGTCTTGAGGAAATAAGGGAGTCAATTAGTCAAGAAAGAGGAAATAAGGGATTCTGAAAGGGACTAAGGAAACCATATTCTTTAATGAAAACTCAAAAGAGAGGAAGAGTCGAGTTCACCTAGAGACTGCCTACAGGGAGCTCTCTATGTCTTAGTTTAGCCCTACCCTAGTTAATACGAGTCTTGTGTTTGAGGGAACCCGCATCTGTCCTTGCCTTGATGAAGTAAAGTCTCTTGGGGTGGGAGTTAAGTCTAGGTTCGAGGAAGAATAAAGTACGCGCAAGCTTGAGTAGAGGTGGGCAAGGGTTAAGAATAAAGTAAAGGACCAGTATAGGAGTGAGTGAAGTCGACAAGAGAATCAGCTGTTTGAAAGTAAGCTTGTTGAGTATTATATGGATTTTGGTAATTAAGGTCTCTGCTTCACTATAAAGTAAGTCAGGATCAGGAAATGGTTTTTATAATTCAAGAAGACAGGCCAGTCCTAACAAGACGTGGTGCGCTAACAGAAGTCGTTTACAGTGAAAGTGCAAGTTAAGGTTCCGGATCAGAAGAATCCGCTGTTCTTGTTTCCTATGTGTCAGCTGCTAGTTCAATTCCAGATGTTGGCGCATAATCATTGCTAGTTCCAGTTCCATTGTGAAGATCATCTCATCTCGAATCGAATGCCCTGTTCCTGTTCCTGCTCTAGGAGTTGGATCGGAATCAGTTCTAAAGTAAGGAGAATGCCCAGTTCATAAGTGGCGGAAAGGGAGTTAATCCACTCTTTCTTATCAGTTAATTAGTACAGGTCGGGTGCGCTTGTGTTAAGCTATGAGGGTTATTTCAAATAGTTCCGGAGGTCGGGTCGGGAGGTCTATTCCGTGGGTGAGCTATAGGGCGAGTGGAGTCTATGAGCTAAGTTCTTTGCTTTCCAGCTTCAAAGCCGATACCTGATCTTTATTCTTCAACGGGCTCTGGTTCCTATCTAGGGAAAGAGTAAAGTACTGGCTCTGGCAAGAAAGAAGTGAACTATTGAGTTATATGACTTATAAGAATAAGGGAACTGACTAAGCATAAGGGAGCGTAGAACTCAGCTTTGGCACTAGTAGAACTCAGCTTTGGCACTAGTAGAACTCAGCTTTGGCACTAAGAATAAGGGAAGCGGGGGAGATCTGAGTCAATTGATAAAAAAGAGAGATTAGTTTCGATCTGATCTATACTTGGCCTATACTAAATTCATTATTGATCTTTCTATAGGAAGGCCGGACTAACGCACAACCATTTATTCTTTCCCGCCTAACACTGCTTCCCTTTCAGACCCGACCCGCACTGGATTGAAGTCTTTCTTTCCTCTTGCCCTTGCCCTTGCTTTAAGAGAATCATATGTCTATTTCTGCCCTTTATAGCTCTCTTGCTTCTGCTTCAAAGCTAGATCCTTATCAATGTTAGCAATTGCCTTGAAAGCAGGGTTAAGATTGCTCGGGCATATCGATGAGCGGCCCTGCCGCGACACGAGGCACTACTGACGCGTCACATTAGCCAACTAACTCCTACGCGCCACATTAGTCCAACTACCCTACGCGACACATTAGCAGTGTCTTGTCGGCTTGTCGACTTGTCTAGTAGTGTCTTGGCCCCTTAGCAGCAGTAGTAGAATCTCTGCTTCTTACCTTATACCTTGATGCGGAGTTGCGATAAATAGAGATCACTGATAGGCTATTGTCACCAACAGTAGATGAGCCGGATTCTGGTATTAGAGTGAAAGGCTTACTAGCACATTCCTTCTCTTTTTCTTTCCTTGGAACAGGGCGAACATAACTCGTATGAAACACGGATGCACTTAATGCTTACTTTAGAACTGGCAAAGGGGAATCAGCCAGCGAGTCGATCAGTAGTTGAATCGGTAAGTCCGGTCCAGATAGAATAGGAAATGCTGCATCCAATGAGTTTGATCAATAGTTAATATCAATATAGAATAGGAAATGCTGGATCCAATGAGGAAGAACAATGACTATTCTTATTGGCTGCCGACCTCAACTCTTGCAAGAAATACTAATAAATAAGAAGAAAACTGACATGAAAGAAAGAATTGCACTCGAATGAAACAAGAAATACAGAATACTGATGGCAAGGAAGGGTATAGCTAAGCATATTCCTCAACAAGATCTGATGCTGGGCCAATAAAGTATACTCGATCAGAGGTTAGAAAAGGGGAAGAAGAAATTCCATGCTCTGAAACGGGAAGTTCATTGCCAGTGGTTCTCGGTGAAGAAATAGAAGTAATAGTTTCATAAGCCATGTTGCTAAGGGATCTGTGCTAAGGGAATAGAGTTCATGTAGCTCCTGTAGCTCCTGTAAGAATAAGTACTATTAGCTGCTAGTCTTGTTCCTGATCGAGTGAGAAAGGAAGGTGTTGGCTAGTTTACATGGGTATAGTAGTTTACATAGGAGTGAAAGGGTTTCCCAAGTCGAGTGCGGGATCGGGTACAGGTTTTGAATCTACTCCGGCTTCTTCTGCAGTGGCTAAAGGGAGAGTTGTTGGCAAAGGATCTTCAGCAACATCTGGAGGAGCTAGGCATGATGGATCTATAGGCCCGTTCATTCTTATACTAGGGTTGATTAGTTACCACCTGCTTCTATGAGACGAGACCACAATGAAAGTTAGCCATAGTGGTATCATAGAAAAAGTAACTCACCGGCTCGCTAATGCCATAAAGACAGGTTCACACAGGACTTGCTACCGAAACCAGAACTGTCAGCTGTCCCCTGCCCTATAGCACTTGAGCAATGCTGGGCATAATACATAGGCGAGCGCACTCCTTTTACTATATAGATAAGATAAGGTACTCAATAAATAGATAAGATAAGGTACGAGCTAGCGCATCTAGTAATGGAAAGGGTGTTGGTTACTTCTGAAAGGTGGTTTAGTTCCAGTGTTGGTGCTGGTCTTCGCTGATAGTCTCTTGCTTGGGGTGAGTTACCCGCTTCTATCATACAGAGCGAGAGCCTATCGTTCATCGGCGGATCAATTCCTTTCCTGCTCAGGGGTGTTAGCGACTTGGACTTGGACCACTTACCGCAACAAAGCCGATACTTGATTCTTTTCTTTATAATAGAATATAATAAGTGGAAATCAAGAAAGTCGACATCAACGAGATCTGAAGCAGTGCCAGTTCCGGTTGACAGTGGAGAATGTCCTGTTCCTGGGAGAGTGAGATCTGACCCAACAAACACATATGAAACTCGGGATGAATCCGCCTATCCAGCATGGGGTGCCTAGCCTGAGGGGGAGATAGTCTCTTGATTGGGGTGCGAGATAGTCTCTTGCTTGGGGTGCCTCGTAGGGGTTCTCTACTCTACTACTTTTTTAGGATCTACTACTTTAGGAAAGCCCCGCTCCTTTAGCATAACATTATAAGTGACTTGGTGGTTATTTCTCTATTTCTTGATTTCCTATTCTTATGATTGATTCCGATATGCAGCTATTATGGAGTCCTGTATTCATGGCGACAGGAGCTACGTTGCCGTGTTTTGGTGAAGATACCTTCATTCGGATCCGATACCTCTATCAGTTCTGTTCATGTCGAAGCCCTTGTTCAATCTTATTAGAAAGAGAAAGAAAGCATATCAGTGTTTCAATAAAGAACAGGACTGGAACATTCCCACTTGCATTCCATAGAGCATTCCCACGAGCATTCCTACTTTCTCTATCCATAGAAGAAACCCGAACACTGGACTAAGATCTTAAAGCAAAGGAACCGGATCATATTATACAGCAAAAGCAAAAGCAAGGGAACCGGATCATATTATAGTAGAAATGCCCCAACAAGTAGTTTCGTAGTCCAGAGCCCTATGAGTAAAGAGCAACGTCATCTAAGAATTCATTCAGTAGCTACTGTTTCTAAGGCCTATAAGCAAGTAAGTAAACCCTGCTGCTAGGGGAGGAAATCAATAAAGTAAAGAATGGGAGCAAGAGTCGAGTCGAGGGGCCAAGACGACAAGGAACGTATAATGTTCCGCGTAGGGCCAAGGAACTACTAGACAAGTAACGTATAATGTTACGCGTCAGTAGTGCGGGTTCCGCGGCAGTGTTGCTCACCACTCGTGTCGCGGCAGTCCGGAAACTAATGTAACGCGTCAGCGAGTTTAAGTCGCGTAGGGCCAAGTAACTACTAGACAAGACGACAAGACGACAAGTCGACAAGCCGACAAGCAACTGCTAATGTTGCGCGTAGGGTAGTTTCGCTAATGTGGCGCGTAGGAGTTAGTTGGCTAACCAAGCAACTACTAATGAACAAGCCGACAAGTAACTACTAATGTTACGCGTCAGTCGGGGTGCGTTAGGGAGCTAAAAGGCGGTAGCGAGTCCCTAGCGTCAGTCCGGCGGGTGGCGCGTCAGTAGTGTCGCGGCAGAGAACGGGTTACGCGGCAGTGCTGCTATCTCGTGTCGCGGCAGTCCGGAAACTAGACAAGTTACTACTAGCTTGTGAAATTCGGTTATTTGATTCGCAACAGAACAAGAACATAATTCGCTCTGTAGGATTTGAACCTACGACATCGGGTTTTGGAGACCCGCGTTCTACCGAACTGAACTAAGAGCGCTTTCTTATCCTTATGACAGGAGATACGACTGTACTGTAAAGAAAAGTAATTTTTCGACCCCCACAATACTTATAATATAGTATGCAAGACCTTCGGATTATGTCCAATGAGAATCGATCTCAATGATTCCCTCCAAACAGCCCATAGTTGAAGTAATAGGTAGGACTGGATTGGCACCTATGAAACTATGCACCCAAAACGTTAGCGATACCAAGCAAGCTCAATCCCATTAAAAGGTTGTTTCATTGTACAAAATCCCTGTCTTGTTTTCCATATCGGCATCTGAACGCTAGACTTTCTTGCTTGCTTCTTTAACACATATAAGCATCCGAACGCTAGAGACCATATTGCAGGTTTTCTTGTTATTTGAAACCCTTGATTCTTGTCATTTATTACCCTTGACTTTACCTGAAAGCTGTAACTAAACTACACGGAGAAACATTTTAGCGGACCTAGTACCAAAATCGACTTCATCCAGTAGGCGCCCTATCAATACTATATGGACTGACCATCTAGATGATAATCAATGAAATTTACGGACACACAACGATTTGAAGTTCCTTTATTATATATGATATATGTGTCATTGGCGTTAGCTTCTATATGTGTTATTGGCTATAGGTTCTTTCTATTCAATTAGTGTCAAACAAACTCTTATTCTTTATTATACAACACTTTTGGGAAGAAGTTAAGTACACAAGTACAGTTGGAGAAGAAGTAAAGCCTTATAGTATCCCTTTTTTGTTAAACACCGGCTTTGTTCTTTAATGCTCTCGAAGTCCAGTCATTTGATGCAAGAGAAGTCAAGTAAACTAGAAAGGAAAGTTGCAAGTACCGTTTTTCAAAAGAGCTTTCTTAGCAAGATAAGTGAAGTCGGCTAGTCCAGTTTTTCCACTCTGCTTTCTTCGCATATAGAAGTCGAATCTTTTGAAACCAAACCCCAGTAAGGCTACTTGGGGCGAGATCTATATAAGTGCTTTTCCTTAGCGACCCCTTCCGTAAGCCAACACCGAGTTTCTATTCCGTTTTTTATACGAAAGAAGTCAAGCATCCAACCCATACTCTAGCTCAAGCTATAAGAAAGAACTATATAAAGCCTATAGGCGAAAGCCAACTCATAAGATACTGGTTGATTTAGAAGTAATGGTACCGCATAGTAGGGATAATACTAATGTGGGCAAAGCACCCGCAAACATTTCATTTATATACACATACGGAATTCTTTCCATGAACCCGCGCACCACCATAAGATGGATTCAACTACTAACACTTCATTCTTTCCCTGAACCCGCAATGGGCAACATAAGATAGATTAAACTACCCTACCTCTGCCTTTCCTGTACAAGAGCAAGAATACCACTTCCAATAAATATACTCTACAAAAAAAAGCACTGAACCCTGTACAATAGCAATCGGTACCCCAAGAATAGAAGATAATATAGTACAAATAGCCTTAATAAGCAAAAGCAGAATATATGACTTATTGCCTCAAGCTAGATATATTCTTATTCCTTAAGCTCAATATATGATTATTCATGAAAAAAGAATGGTTGCAATGCAATAAAGTAAGTGTTCACTTGAAAAGAAGAGGCGCAATAGTACACTGGCCCTAACTCAATCAAATTCTAAGTTCTGTTATGCTCATTTCGATTCCAAGTCTCAAGTCACTACGAAAGAAAACCCGGGCAACTCGCTAACTCATAACTCAACTCAAACTTACGTTAGCTCTTACTTGTTCTAAGCTTGCTGCTTCTGGAACTCTCAGGAATATGCTTAGCGCTTCAACTGGTAGAAGTAGTTCATTCAATTCATTCTTTGTTTACTGAACACTCACACTGTCCCACTTACGGTCAAGTAGAATAAAGTAAAACACAAGTAAGGATAAGGCATGGGACTACCAGGCGCTATGAAACTCACCTTTAGTCCAGTCCTACTGCTACTACCTGCCTGAATAAACACAAGGGCAGTTCAGAATGAGATGAGCTGACTCAAGCAAGGGAGCAAGCCGGAGAGGAGATCCAAGTGTCCGAAGGGTTGGTTGGCGCTTTGACCTTACTCCGAGGAGAACCTTAAAAGGATGCTGATGAAAACGCATGCAAAGAGGTACCAGACTAATCAAAGGGCTTTGCGCGCCTTTGCGAATAAGGACGTCGGGACTGAGGGAGCTTGTCATTAGCCAACCCTGACTTCTAAGGTAGCTCACACAGCCGAGACAATCTTTCCTCAGCGAGCAAGACATAGGAGCTCCGAACTACTCCAGGACTTGACTTAGGCTTGAACAGGATGCCCGAGCGCGAACACTTCCGCTGATCTTGTAGATCGATCGAAAACGCGGGCAGCTGATGGTATCCCTCTGATTCCTACAACCTCCAAAAGGAACCTTCGAATTGGTACTAAATAAACCTAAGAAGCCGGCCAACCCCTATGTCTTGGTACTAGACCCTCCCATTCATAATAGAGTTGTAGTTGTCACCGGAAGCAGGTTACAGCAGTGAGTTTAGTATCAACAACGCTTCGCACAACAAAAGACTAGAAAACTCCACCGCCAACAATGACTTACGGGGGCACGAGCGAAAAACGAGGTGCTGAAAGCCAGTGTAATTGAATTTCCCTACCGATGGTCGTTCCTAGGCCCAGTCAACCACTTATTCATACTTCGCCCTACCAGTGCTTCCGCCTCTCCTGCCGATGTAACCACTCGATCGATTATGGTAGCTGTCTGTCTTATCCTAGCACGGTCGTATCCGATAACTCCTACGCGCCTTTAACTCCTAACGCTTTTAACTCGCTAACGCGCAACTAGAACTCCTGCCGCGTTACGAGTTCACTGACGCGACACATTATACGTGTCTTGTCTAGTAGTAACTTGCCTGCTTGTTCATTAGCCAAACTACCCTACGCTTTTAACTCGCTAACGCGCCTTTAGACTCGCTAACGCTTTTAACTCGCTACCGCACAACGTCTTGCGCCGTTGCTTGGTCGAGTTTACTGCCGCGTTACTAGTTCTCTGCCGCGACACATTAGTAGTGTCTTGTCTAGTAGTAACTTGCCTGCTTGTTTAGTAGTGGCTTGTTCATTAGTAGTTGCTTGTCGGCTTGTTTATACGTTCCTTGTCGGCTTGTCTCAGGGTTCCCCACTATTCATAGTGTTTCTTTCGAAGAGCGAAGATCTTTGGCCTACCAGCTTGCTGTTTTAGCTGTGAAAATCAAGACAGACTTTATTATATATGATGCACCTGGAAAGCTTCCGGTTTTCTTGATTCCAGCCGGGTAGCTGACTGTCGGATGCGATCCCTGGTGTTGGCAACGGTGTGATCATCTTAGTAGCTCTTTTCTTGATTTCCTTTAAATCATAGATAGTATATATAGTAGTGCTCGCGCATTGGCCTTGTGTGTCTTTCCGAGTTCATCTTTCTGTGTCAATTATCTGGTTTCCACCGAGGAAGCGAAGCTTCTTTATTGCTTTCAGCTAGCTCGGCTCGATCTGTTCCTCACTCTGAGTGGAGCCGCTTCTCTTCTTTCTTTCTCGTCTGAAGCTTGTCTACTCTAAGGGCTTTGTGAGAATCCTCAGCGAGATATATAGATTTTCTTGACCGGCCATGTGATTCCAAAAAACAAAAACAGGAAAATGGAGTGCACCATTAAGACAAACGATAGGATGCTTATCAATAGTTTTTTCTTGGTCTACCCAAGGGCAAAATGTGATCAAAGAGCAGCTGCTTCGGTTTGGCTCCTAGCTCGCGGGTACCGCTCATTTCATTGTTTGAAGTTTCGATGTTTTCATCTGCGACCAAACCTCGATCCGGACTTTCATGGGTATCTGAGATCAAGAGCCGATCTTCGAGCTGTACTGTCTGTCCTTTTGGCTGCTAGCTCTTTCGTGCTTTTTAGATTTCATGATTGGAAGGAGTAGCCGCCCCTTTTGATGTAGTTGTTGGAATCATTTCATCAAGCGGATAAGATAAGACAACTACATAAATGCATTAGAAAGGATTTCTAGCGCCAAACAACTACAGTTTACTTGTGTTCGCCAGCCTTTCTTTCTATTTATAGTAGTAGTGGAGAAGAAAGCATATAGAGTTGGGCACTTCTCACACTCAATAGTTGTTGATAACGTCTTGATCTTTTCGATTGGTGATGGAGACCAGCTCATTATTCGCTGCCCTCGGTTTAGTGTTAGCGAACAGTGGGATAAGATCAGTCCCAGGTGAAAGGAAGTTCTCGATTGGTTCAAGACTAGTCTAGTACAGCTTTGAAACATAAGGGGAATTCAGATCTAAACATGAATTCAAGGCAGGAGTGGCAGCAATGGCTATAAAATGCTTCACCTACAGGAATGGAATTGGATTCTTGCTTATGATTCAAGTTCAATAAAAGAATGTATTTTGTGTTCAGCGAAAGACAGCGACACAGGCGTCGTAAAAGAGTCATTAGCGACCGACCCCCCTCGATGGAGCCCTTCTATCTATGCGGTATACTTTTGTTCCGACCTCCATCCCACTCGTCGGGAAGAATCCAAATCCGATGCTTGGTGAACTGAATCAGTTATAGAACCCACTGTAGATCTTCGCGCAGTTGAAACAAGCAAAAAAGAAGCGCTTTTGGTTTCGGATCGATGCCCCTTCCAGTCATGAAAAAGTGCTCCGCCCCGGATCGACGAAGTAGGATAGGGCTCGATATAAGGTGGGATTTCAGCAAGCGAGCGTTTTCACAATCTTCCTTGAAATAGTCTTTGATTGGTGTGTATTCCCTGCTTTTGAAAGATTAAGCTAAGAGAGCACACCTGGAATAAAGCAACCCGGAATAAAGAGATTAAGCTAAGAGAGCACACCTGGAATCAAAACTTTGAGACTTGCGCCCTTACTTATTAAGGCAGCTTGGCGCTTATTACTTGTAAGAACTCCTACTATTGCAGCCTAAAACAGTAATGGAATCTATCACAGAAGCAGAAGATCCGATTGCCCTTTCCTCCTTTTATTAGTGTGTTTTCTATCTAGTTAAGCTATAAGGTTTTCTATTTAATGGGTTAAGCGCTTTCTTACTTTCCGTTCCGGGCCAACTCTCTTTCTGCGGATTTCCTACCTGCTCACATACTTGTAAAGCTTTTCTGATTATTCCACTATTATTTATATAGATCTCTCTTACGACGATTTGTTTGACTTACGAGGATTTGTTTTATATGGATCACTCTGAACTTAGATCTCTCTCACTTAGGTCAATGGACTGACTGGTTCTTCTTCAAAAGGAGGTAGGAACAGAAGCGCTTCTAACGCTCCAAATGATGACTTTGAATCGATTAGTATTATGCCTGCCGATGAGCCTTTTCAGCAAAGAATAGAAATGAAAGTGGCTCTTCTAAAGGTAACTGAATGCGTATCTGGTTTTAAAGTAGGAAGGTAAACAGCTCTCGTAGTCGTAGCCGCTCTTGGCACTGATCACTTGACTTGCCTTTATGCCCGACCCTAGGAGCAGGGAGTGACTCGTCTAATATCATAATAGTCTTAGGCGTAGGCGGACTCAGAGCAGTTGGAGGAAGGAAGTTACATCTTCTCAATTAGGAAAAACCGCTTTGATTCTTCCCAACCATTAGACCGGGAAGCTAGCTTAACCTCATCCTCTGGTATCGTTCCTGAACTAACTGTTGCCGCGTCATCGAGCCCTGCGGCTTCACTCTCCTTCGATCATCTCTTTGGACCAATCAGCCTGCCAGCCAGCCCCGTGTTTTCTGTTTACATCTTCCGTAGTTTCACCGGGTAAAGTCAACCCACCCAATCTTTTCCAGGCCTAGATGCCAAATTGAATCAAGATCATTGTCATGTTTGTTCTAGTGTTTCAAAGGACCAAAGAGTAAAACCTTTGTCTTCTTCTTTGGTAAGTAAATCAGATGCTCCTCTCATATCGTTTATGGTAAAAAGATGCTCCTTTTTAAGCCCTATAAGGAGGCAGCCCGAGATGGTATCCGTTGATTGTCATCCGAGATAGAAAGCTATGAGATTCATTCCCCCTCTTTGATTAATTAAACACCGCCCGCCCTTGCTATTTGAGAGAAACTTTAGACTGCCCTTACATTATACGAACGAAAGACACTTTTAGGCATCACTCGTGAATGTAGGCATAGAAAGCATATGCTTAGCACCTTCAAAGACCTGAGCAAGAAGGAAGCGTCAAAGAGCTGGAATGTGTTCACTGATGGAACTAGACAAGCAAACGGTTACTAGTTATGGGTCGAATACTCTTTGTTTGTCTCATAAAAGTAAGATTATAGAAATCGACTTCCTTCCATAGAATTGAGAATGAAAGGGTCTGGTTCGGTCTCTCAGTCGCCCCTGGTGTAAAGGAATCATGGTTTGGTTCCGGTAGCTTCATATCTCCGGAAGGTGGGTCAATGGGTGATCACGTTTGTGCTTTCGGTGAATCGCCTGCATTCTATTTCTTTATATTAGAAGTTTCTCCTTCAGCCGGTCAGCCTTGAACTCCTTTTTCAAAAAGGGAGGGTTGGCTAATGACAAGTACTCTTCGGATTCAGCTCCTTCCTCTTAAAGCTAGGGCATCCCACCGATCCAAAAGAGAAGAGTGAGCCCTTCTTGCTCTGTTGTTCACTGAGCCATTCCCTTAATCAATAACTAGCCTATTGAGTTATTTGATTCATCAATAGGTGGCCCTCCCATACAATCCCTTTTAGCATTTCATCTCCCCTCCTTTTTCCTTAGCTTCCCTTATACCTCCCTTCCTTTTTCCTTAGCTTCCCTTACTTGTCTGAACACTTCATTCCAGGCATAACCAGTAGTGGATTCAATTCTTCAGAAGGCATTTCTTCTTTCATGGCCGAGTCACTCCTCGAGAATCAGTTACAAACGAAAATGCAAGTGTAGTCTCGGATGCTAGTTAAGTAAGGTGCTGAAAGCCTGCTGAAGCTAATTACTTAACTGGTCATTTCTACTTGTTTTATAGTTCCAGTGTAATCGTAGATGGAATCAGAGTCTCAAGCCTTAGTTTTGTGGAATAAGAAACAAGATCCGGATCAGATGCAGTGCTAGGAAAGTGGAAGTTAGTTCTAGTTAAGTCTTAGAGCGGTGCTTTACTTTAATCTACTAAAGAATCAGATCTCTTTTAATGCCCAAGATAGAATAGAAGCCCCGAAGGAAGAGAATGCGAGTTCGCCGTTTCAAGTGAGTTTCTAGAGCAAGAACTCGCCTTAGCACAAGGGAAGAAACTAGGAATGCACTTTCAAGCACAAGGGAATCACCCGGAATTGCAGAAACTAGGAATGCACTTTCAAGCACAAGGGAATCACCCGGAATTGCACAAAATCAAATAAAACTCACCTAACTCACTAATTAATAGAATTTAGCAACTTTACCTCACTACTAAACCATCAATTAAAACTAAACTCATATCGCCCACTCAAGTGGACAACAGCTTGGATCATAGGCGCCCGGCCCGTGGACAAGACTTAGGCTTGCGTCAATACTTAATGAAATGGGAATCTGCACACCTGATGAAAACTCCGAAACGTTAGCACAACCTCAGGTGCTGTTGCTTCTGCTGTTCCCTTGCTTGCTAATGGTAATCTACCAGTTGTTTGTTGCGTTCAAGCTGGGTTCAGGTCATCAGATAGTACTTCTTCAGCTAATGCGATTAACCTATGGTAAACTAATCCAATTAGGTTTTAGCACCGATCGAGTACAGTACCGTTTACAGTGTCAGTTCAATGATTTAGGGAAGCCAAGCCCTTTGGTTACTCAATTCTATCATATGCGCTCTCAAGATGAAATTCCATAAAGTAAAGAGATAGATTCACAAATTCCATAAAGGAACACTTGACTTCACACAAGGTGCTGAAAGCCGCTCGCCCTACAGCTAAAGAAAATAAGAGTGGAGGAAGTTTGACAAGGCGCGTTAGTGAGTCCTAGTAAAGTCCTGATTTTGTCGCCTGTCCTGTCCTAACTTCCTTTATCTACTGCAGATATAACAGAATCTTATCGAGTGGGGAAAGCCAATCAATAACCTCCATCGTTGCTATGATAAGGAGCTTGGTCGGGACAATAAGTTGAGTTACCAAACTCCGGTGTTACGTTACCAACAGCAACACATAGTTCAGCTCGGGATTCCACCGCTAACTTAGTATTGTTTTGTTGTAGCGGGGTGCGAAAGAACAAGCAGTGAGGTTTCAACAAGTAAACAAGCAATATCTATTATAAGTAAGCAGTGTATAGTTCCTTATTTCTATTAATAGTTTCATATATCTTATTTTGCAATTCTATTAATAGTCGCGTTACTATTTGCTTTTCTTTGCTGGAATAGCTGAAGTAGGCTATCTCTTCCCTGCCGGCCTCCGAATAGGCTCTCTGCTCCCTGTGTAGGGAAGACAACAACTTATTCTGAATTGATTCTTCGGTCTCAACACTACCAAACTCGTATTCTTGTTTTCTTAGCTGACGGTATATAGTATTGAAAAGGGGAAAAGCCATCATGGATGGAGTGAGTGAAATAGAAAATGTTGACAACGCTCTGCATATTACTGTTAACGTCTTAGAGGAAAGACCGCATCATCTAGTTTCTGGTCATTGAGATTGATGATGAGCTACGAATTGGTACATTTCTTTCTTCACACGAGAGCGTAGTCCATGGCTTATGACTTACAGCAGTAATGGAGTTATCAGCTCTCATTCGTCTTCAGTGCTCTCCGTGCAGGAAGGTTTCCCATAACCCGGCTCACCAACTTGATCTGTAGCCTCTAACTTGGTCGGCTCGCTGAGTCTCTTCACTTCAGGGCACAACCCCAGAATCAAAACCGTTCTTGAATGAATCCCCATGCTTTAAGAATCAAGATAGCCATCTTCGCTGCCCTTGCTCTTTTTGTTTGAACTCCTTTCGATGCGCTTATTTCGCTTTTGCCGATACTGATTCTAGAACGGAAGGTGACTTAGGAGATATAGAAGTGTACCTTAAACGCAAGGAAGGGGATGAGCCGGTGGTAAGAAGGTCAGAAGGGTTCTCTTTCCCCAGCCATATTCAAAGAATGAATGCCGCCCATTGATAGTTCAGCTAGCTGTAAAGTTAATGCTCACAAACGCTCTGTCTGCCCTTTTCTGTGTTCCCCAACTCCGGTATAGTCACTTTACTAGGAAATCTACTACAGCCTAACAGACTATAAAAGGTGCTTCCAAGACTTAACTAGTTCCCGGCAAGAATAGGAATATTGGAAATAAGATACCACAGTGCACTGGAGAACCAAGAATTCAGGAGTTGACTCGTTATTAAAAGAATGTAATTACTACTGGAAAGAATTTCACTGATGATTATAAGAATGCGAATGTGGAATCAGAGAATTGCTTTGCCTATTAGATAGAGGGACTGTACAGAGAAAAGGGCTTTCCAGAGTCGGTACTCAGAATTTCACTAAGTAGTCAGGGGATGCGCGGGTGCATCAGAGGGATTACACTTGCCATTAGGAATTTGACTAGAGAATGGGCGATACCACTATAGAACAGGAACGAACAAACTAGACCTTGCAACTGGGGGAACTGAACTAGACTCTCAACTAGGAATATGGAGCCTATAGTAATAGACGCCGAAGGATACTAAGAATAGGGCGAGAAGAAGCTCTTAACAAGCACCCGTATGATTGACTCCTTACCTTAAAACAGAACCTGGTAATAACTATTAATAACAACTATTGGGCTGCCGTGTAACCGATTCTAACTCTTCCGCTGCTGACTTTCTTTCTGTAACTGCTGATCCGGATCCTATCTTCTACTCTTTAACCAATGCTTGTGAGCCTGCCTCGCCTGTCTTTGATTTGGACTTGTTTATTTCATGATTCAATGCATGTCCTTAATTCTCTTACTGCCGAGTTAGATTCCCCAGGCAGTAGTGCCAGGTTGATCCTAAGCTATAAGATAAAGTCTGAGAAGCGCTAGTTCCATTCTAATAGAGTATACCAGAGTTCCCAGTTACGAGTTTGACTCTTTTAAGCATTGTTTTCATCCTTTCGTTAGGGCGGCTCTCTCTATTCTTGTATTCCCGATTCGATTCTTGCCAGTAGCCGCGTAATTCTATGTTTCCAGTTCCAGTATTGTATGCCCCTGTTGTTGCATTCTTTTCAGTATAAGTTCAAGTGTTGTTGATCCTAGTGTTAGCTTGAGTTTCGAGGTGAGTTCACTGAGTTGTTGTCCTAGAACCACTTAATTGACTTCTTACTTGCCCGAACCTATATCTCTGCTCGGAAAGCATGTAATTAAACATAAGTGAAAAGCAGAATTCATATAAGTAAATAGAATACCTCATTTCAGAATCAATAAGTAAAACTTCTAATTAAGAAACCCATGCGTAGATATGAAAGTCAAATAAGTAACTAGGGAAAGGGAAACGAAGCCTATAAGCAAGGATGGAAGTAAGCAGTAGAATACTAAAGCTAACAAGCGAAGGTTCGAAGGTGGTAGTGAAAGTGCCATAGTAAGTCGTTTGATCCCCCGCCTCGAGATAAGGTGTATTGTTTGCTGGGGCTCAATTCTTGTATGCCCTTGTGTGATCCCTTCTATAAGTCGTTTTATTATGAGAAGCGCTGGGGCAAGCCTGCTGTGGAGAGGTTAAGCCTTGTTAGTCACAGTTCTATTCTAATCGCTAGTATAGTAGCTTGACGAGTGCTTTTTGATGCCCCCAGGGCTCGATTCTTGTTAGCCCTTCCTTCATTCCAAGTTCCCAATTCCATCCCTATAACACCGAAGCAAGAAGCTCCCCTAGTTGGATCAGAGTAGTAAACAAATGAGGAAAGAATTAATGAAAAGTCAGGGAGTTGTGGCAATCAGAGATGAAGCTAGATCTTAAGCAGTTGACAGATAAGAAACGGAATTATTAGCCTAGGGGGCTTCTTCAGCACTAACTGAGGGAAAAGAGACAGCCCCACCTAACACTGATGGATCTGCTCTGATTGGAATTCCACTACTGCATAAAGAGCTATAGGAGCAAGAGAGGAGCAAGCAGTATTCTGTATTTCTTGTTTCAAATGGAGAATTTCACGATCAACTACTAGATCCGAAGAAAAACAAATCCGTCTGGTTACCAGCTCCCTCTGCCAAGAATCTATCTCGTACGTAAAGCCAAGCATCGAGCCTCTCTCCGCTGATTGATCCCCCGCCTAAAAGCTAGTACTTTACTTTACTCTTCCCTGCAACACTTAGGAATTCCATTTAGTGTTACCTATTCCCATATAGAAATCATTAACTCCACGCTTAAGCTTACTCTTAAGGCACAGCTGGCTCAATCAAATCTGAAGCTCTTTCTTTTCTTTCGAGCTCTTAATTCTAGCCTTTTATTCGTTATCCCATTGCTTTCTTTTGAGTCTAGAAGATAAGATTGTGCAGGAAAAGAATGAAGTGAAGAAGAAGCACTAAAAGAAACTCGACTTGAATGAAGTTCAGCTGACCTCTGACTTCTACCTTAACCGAGATGTCGCACTGCTTATGCTAAAGATCCATATTAGGCTTTGGCAACGGATCTTGAAACTAAAACGAAAAAACCGCGCAAGCAAGAAAGAATTGAAAAACACCTTTAGACTCTGACTTGAGAGTATTCCACAACACCATCCAGTGGGCTTCCATCTACAATGACAGCACGCACTGTTTCCTCACCAGCTACTGCTTTTTGTGCTTCTGGTCCTAATCTAGCTTCTGATCTTGTCGATGAAACTCTATCTAACAGTCCATTCTGCTGCTTACTCGCGTGTTACCCTTGTTTCCGACCTATCCTTGAAGTTGGAAGTTTCGAATTCAATTCAATCTATAGAGCACCTACACCTAGTATAGACAAAATCCACTCCTGACCTTTTGCTCCGACTTCGACTTTCAGTGTAGTTTCTTTCCCTTGCTTCCCTAGATTGAAGTTAACAGCCCTAGATTATTAACATTACCTTGCTTCTTGAATTTCTTCTTCCGCTTATGCCAATACTTAACGGAATTTCAAATCAAATATAACTCATAACTAATAGAATAAAGAGTAACCTGACACTAAACAAGCTTTGTTTGTTGCGCTTACGGAGTGTAGTGCGTGTGGTTCTCAACTTCCATGAGTGTACTTAGGGCTGAATACAAGTTCCTTCCATTCCTGTTCGAATGTAATCCCATCCCAGTTCAAGTGTAATTCCTGTTGAGTCTAAGCTTACTTAAACTTCCTTACTTATACTTCTGTTATTGATTGATCCTGTTATTGATGACTTGTTAAATAATACCGAGATGCATAAGCCAGAAATATACATCCGGAAATAGGAAAAAGAGGAGTATATATATGGAGTTGAGAAAGAATAACTAGGTGGAAGAACAAACTAGTACAGTAGCCGAGGGCCGAGAAAGCAATATCAGCGGGGGGGTGGAAGAAGAAACCATATCTGTAGCTATATATCCGGGGTGGAAGAACAAACTGGATGCTGTATCATCTGGTTAAAGCATAAGGAGAAGAAGCAGCTGCGAAGACAGGAAATGATATTAGTACACCAAAAAGCACTCGAAGTATGAAGTATACTGTGCCTAGTAAGGCCTCTTTCTCATCTTAAAGAATAAGATCGGTACTGCCTACTACACTAAGAAAATGACACTAATACATATGGGTTGTTGCTTTATTTCTTTCATAACCTAGGCGCTAACGGGAGATCTAAGCCTTACTCTCGAGGACCCCACTAGGCCCTTTCTCTCTTGTAGTTCCAGTTAAGGCCTTCTGTTCCTTGGTTTAATTCCGCATTGATAGTTGGAGTATGCCCTTCCCTGCTCGCAGGCTTACTATCCCCCAGCTACTATTCTTTATTACTGACATACACTATCTGGCTTTACTCTATTCTATCTAAACCTGACTTTGCTTTATCGAATTCTTCAAATCCTTTGACCTTGGTTCTGTAGCTACTGATATGGATCTTGACTTATTATTTGTGAAAGAATACTGCGCTGGCTTCGAAGAATAAAAAAGGAATCAAATAAGGTGCGGAAAGCCTATCGCTAACAGGGCTTCAACTCCCTTTCCCTGGGCTGTAAATAAAGTCTTAGTAGCAAAGCTTTCATCGACAGATTCAGGAGAAGCTCCACAAGCGGCTAGAAAGGAAGTAAATCATATAGTTAGGCTAGTTAGGCAGCAAACCCTCTTTACCGTCGCTGTGCTTTAGTTAGCTCTGAACCACACTGGACAAGACATTAGCGCCTACAAAAGTGAGCACTGGCGGAAGGTCAAAAGCAGGTTAATTAGAGCGATCAGTACAAGTTTACTAAAGCTCCGTCAGTCAGTCAGTCCTGTGATCTTCCTTCCTATTCGATTATTCTATTTGATCTTCCTTCCTATGATTCTATTTATTCCTACAAAACAGGTGGGGCAAAGAGGTCGTAATAATACTTTGAAACGGAATTAGCACTCAAGGTAAGAGTCCGGCTTCATATAGCACCAATCTCAGGTTTTACACTTCTATCATTCAGCTTTCACTGATTTTACCACGAATTCTCATATCTTTATGTCGATGAATCTCCTCTATGGTCTTCTTTGCTATGAGTTCCGCGACTATCGATCTATATGACCGACTTCCTTATGTGCTATGCTAAAGGCCATGGTTCTCCCTCCCGCTTCTTTCTTCTAGGAGCAGAACCTCCAGGTGACTTACTCTTCTTGCGATGGAATTGATGATCAATGCACTTTTTCATAAATGGGTTTGACTCGGCTCTATGCCACAACAAATTGGATAAGGATTGCTGGGAACGGTGTAGTGAATGTCAAAGAAAAAGAAAGCGGGTTACTCTCCTCAAAGAATGGAATCTATCGTGGTCAGGTCATCATCTGGCTTGGCACTCTTTCATAGTGGAGTGGGCAGACCCGAGCTCAAGTCAAGTGCAAATAGAGTTATCGGTCAGTTCAAGTCAGAATCTCATAGCTAGATAAGATTGAGCGCGAATTTGTCTAAGATCCTCATAGTATGGTATGGAAAGTAGAATATTGGATATGACTAGCGGAAAGTGATATAGCGGATTGCCAGTCGAGGCGGGTAATGGACCTTTCGCTTACCTTATTTGTTTAGTTATGAGCTAACCCCCTCAGGAATAAAGCATGGAAGGAAACAAAGTTCCAGCAATGGATTAAGGCGCTTCAGCAATGCTCGAACTCTCTAACTAGAAGCTCCATACGCGGGTTCTATTACCCGTGAGTCTTGGGCGATTCAAATGCAGCCTCTATGAGATCATGTTGTCCCTGTCTAGGTCTCTTCTTCCTTCTTTAGACCCCGCGAGGCAAAGGGGGATACAAATGCTCTTCGCCCTCTCCGATAAGCCTCCTATTGGAGAAAAAAGAGAATGGGCATATAGATAAGATAAGGTGCCGATCTTTCCTTAATCAATCCTGCGTAATACCTTTCTAAGCCCGCCGGAGTTTCATTGGATAGAGTTTCTTTGCGGAGAAGGACTGCCCAGCCCCGGTTGCTTTATTTCAAAAGATGCCGGAGTGAAGCGAGAACATAAGGCAGAGAGGCCAAAGAGCTGCAAACAAAGGGGAAGTAAAGAGCTGGTAATCCCAGTAAATAAGAAAGTAAGTCTCTATAGGTGCCTATAGCTGGTAACTCCATAAAACTAACAGTACATTGGGGGGCTCTTCCTTTTGTATCGAGTACTGCTCTCGCGACGCCCCGCAGGGCTTGGTAACTAAACGGATTCCTTGCTTTACCTCTTCCGAGTGATAGGCTAAGGGTTTGCTTACATTTCTAACGGTCCCCTGTGCTTAATCAGTGAGTATTAGGAACGCAAACAAGTCATATAATTACTGTTAATCTTCCAGCTCCTTCAAAGACGCACGGGAGAGATTCACCAAACTAGGGACATATTCCAGATGAGAGAGCTCGCTTATAATAGTCCTGATTAAAGCGAAAGCGATCGATGAGCTCAACTGAGGAGATCCTATTTTCTACGAAAGAGAAGAGGAAAAAAACTCCACTCAACAAGCGTAGGTGGGGCAATAATGAGGCAAGAAGTCAAATACTATCATCTAGGACAGGGTCCGGCTGCCTATATGTTAGATAGAAAGAAGTAAACTGAATAAGCAACTTAATAAGCAAGCAACGGCAAATGCCTATAGCGTTAGCTAGTCTTGGAGTCAAGTGGAGTTTCGCAGTGTGTTTTTCATCTCTTCTATCATATGTATGTGTGCGTTAAACAAGCAAGAGCAAGAAAAGAGTCCAAAAAAGGTAGGCGGGTCGGTCGGGGTGCCCATATGAAACAAGCAACAGCAGAAGCTACGGCAATAATCTATATTTCTTCTTATCTAGGGTGAGGCTACCTCTAACTGTTCGAATATGCTTATAGCACTCGCACCCAAACAGTTCCACTATAGACAATAAGGCTTTTAGGATAGCACTTAACTTCACTTAGGATGAAACTCGGTAAGAAACCTCTCTCGTAGAGACCTCTATCTTGTAGACAAGGAGCTAGAGCGGGCGGCACACTCTCCGCCTGGCGCAACGCACATTAGCTCTTATTGAGTTCGGGTCGGGGTTTTAGGTTACTGTGCTTCCATATGTTTCCACGCTAGAATTCTGTGCTGTCAGCAGTTTTGTGCTAGGGAAAGCATAGAGTGAGTTACTACAGTCAGGTTACTTGATTAGAAGTCAGGTTACTTGATTAGATCCGTTTTGCACTCAATGAGACAAGCAACGCGCATTAGCTTAGCTTATTGACCCACTAAACGCGGGGTGTCTTAGCGAGCCGAGCTCCAGACTATACTATAGCGTGAGTTTCAGTGGTGGTTTACATAGTGTTCTTTCTATAAAAGTGTTCTCTCGAATATGTCTTTACTTTCTTCAACAAACAATGGAACAGCGCAAACTCAGATATTAGGCGGCTATAAATGCATCTCAACAGAACAAGCAAGGGTGGACCTAAAGTCAAAAAAGTGCTAAGGGCTGTAAGTGATAGAGTTGTGACCGGGGGCAGTCAAAGTTATAGAACTCGCGGCTATTCAATCAAAGAGAAATTGATGAATTGATGGATGCCATATATCATCTTATCTATATAATGGAAATGCACCTAGAAACTCTGTTCCCTTAGGCGCCCACCTTAAGCTTATTTGTTCTTGCGCCAACACCAACAACTGATGAACTCCGCTTTAATGCCAGATTGAGAGCTTCGAGTCAACGCTCATTTAATCTCTCTATTGTATTTCACGGGTAAACTTGCATTGCAACATTTGATCTTTTCTACTTTTCACTTGCTTATTTCCCTGGAGTATACTAAAAACGGGCTTCTTAACCTTGAGACGAAACCAAACTTGCTTCCTTTCCCATGAGACGAAACCTCAGCTGTTGATATGGATCTTATAGATCTTCTATTAATATAGGATTCTAGTGCTTAAGAATGGAATTGCACTGCTTCTAGCTTCTATATAGGAGAAAAGTAGATAAACGGATTCAAGTCAAGCACTAAAGAGTTCAAGTTCAGAGATGAATCCAAGTCAAGGCAATCAATGACGTGTGAGAATGTTGTTCCATAGCAGAGGTGTTATCGACCCGAACTACACTTGAAGAAGTACCTATCTCGTATTCTGTAGACCGCCCTTCCCTCATTAAGGAATATGCTTAGCGCTTCAGAAGGCTGATTGATTTCCAAGCCAAGGCCAGAAGGGAAGGCATATTTCTCGTCATCAACACCATTAACGAAAGGGCAAGCACCAAACCCATCTAGTCGAAGTCTTCGCGCAGCAGCTTCCAGTAAAGACTAAATTAAGAGCACCTTTCCTAGACTGAAAAGAAAGAACCGACTAACTACTCGTGGCTGTACTGAATGAATACGAGTATATTAAAGCTAGCAATGATGGTTGTTTACTCACTTCTATCATGTGCTACTGAAATTCTTATTAAAGCAAAAAACTCGACTAACGCTCGGTCTGGCCCAGCTGAAATTCTAATTAAAGCAACTCGGTCTACTTCTTCTCTTGTTTCTGATCTCTAAGACAACTTGGGCTAAGGGAAACAAAGCCTATATCTGTGGTTACCAACAACTCGCTACCTATGCTCCTTTTTGACTTTATTCTATCACATCTGGGCCTAACCTTATCTTCTTTAGTTACTACATGGGGACAATCAGACACCATTCACTTTGACCGCTTAACCGAGATCACATACTTAACCGAGATCATATATAAATGAGTAATCTTGCCCTTATCTATACAAAAGAAACTTAAACGATGGGGAAATTATGGTAGAGGCTTCTGTCAACAAAGAATCATCCACTTTGCTTTCGAGCGGAACTGCTGACTTGGAATATTACCTTTATACCCTTAACATAAAGCAAGCCTAGTACTCGACTCGGGAAAGCTGTCAAATAGGCCCTTGCCCTAAGAGTAATAGTTTAAGCCATGGTTCAACGCTGAAATCACCTATATCCATCAAAACCCTACGCCAGGCTCTTCTAATGTATTTCTCACCTATTCAAATAGACTCCCTTATCATTTGCTGCTGACGACTTTGTCTATGATTCTCTACGAGACCTGCGTTCACTTCTTTTCTGTATCTTGTAGTGGTCATGAGAACAGAGAGGAAACTCGAACAGCTTCAGATCTTAGATGCGCGATGTACTTCATACGAGTCTCCTTCAGAGGGAACAAGCAACTAAAAAAGTGAGAATTCTATTGAACTGAAACAAAAGCACTTAGGGCTGCTAAGATTGCTCGAACAGTCAAACATTCACTAGTTGTAGCTTGGCCCTGGTCTGGTTGATTTGGCGCTCTCAAGAAAGATTCCCGGTTTACAAGGCTAAAAGGGAAAGAGTTATCTGAGAGAAAATCAGTGAAGGTCAGCTCCTACATTCCTCATTTATATGAAAAAGAGAGATATTCTTTTTCGTTGTTTGACTTGACTCACCGCTATGCGTTAAGAGTTTCAAATAGAAATGGAATTCAAGCGCTTCTGTGCTAAATGAAATTCTTAGATGATGTGTGCCTTCTTCAGCTTTCCTGGATTATGGCCTTTCTCGGGGCATGGTTTGTCCTGAAGTAGAGCTCAGCTCCTCCTTGTCCTGAAGTATAGTTCTTCATGAGTTGAGTGCTGAAGTATAGTTCTTCATGAGTTTTATCGAAGTTCGAGTCGTATCAAAAAGAAGCGGTGCTGTCATTGTAGATAGAAGAAGTATAATAATAAAGATCTGAAGATGGGGAGATGGGGCAGGATTAGGTTCAGGCAAGGGCAAAGAGCCAAGCTTATAATACTAGAGTGGAAATGGAAAGAGAAGAAACGGAATCGTGAGCTAGGTATGGTAAGATGGATCTGGGCAACCAAAAGGCGCGCTCAAGTGTAAGAATCAAACTCTATCTCGTCAACCTGGTGCTGGTTTCTCTCAAGACGGATTTGACTTCGTATACATCGAGAGTTTCTGGCTTTCCACCATAGTTTTGTGACTGCTTAATAAAAGGGATCTAGTTCTCGAACCGGGTAAAGAGAAAACTCATCTGAGTATGCCTCGTATGTCTTGAGAAAAGTTCCGTTTCGTTCATTTCGTGTCTGATACGAGTAGAAAGGGCTCCCACTTAGAATACATAATCCCACAGGCTATGCTTAACCACATTCAATGAACGGGCTACGCTTAACTACATTCAATGAGATGCATCCTCTTTTGCTTCCGTGATGTAATCTAGCTTGAAGAACCAACCCTCGGGTCTTTGCCATTGCAAATCCTATGTTTCAGGCCTTAGTCCGACCTTTACATGATTGGGTGATGGATGTGCTTTGTCGTCTTCCGAGGGACATATAACCAAATCTAGCCCCGGAGCAGAGTTCTCTCTGTGGGCTTAAGTGAAAGTGATTAGTTTTCCTTCGATCTCAAAGCTCGACTCTTTGCCGGTAGATGGAAGTGGAGGTGTCTTGTTTCATTTGTTTGGCCGTCGATTATCCAAGTAATTAATTGAGATTCTATGTGCTTTTGGATGTCTTTGACCCTTCCCGTCCTCTCTATTTCAAGCTTAGGAGAGAGAGTCAGTGCCCTACTAGAAAAAGCTTTAGCACCCGGCTAACTCAAACTTATTAATATTGAAAAGGGATTCCCCTTTCGAAAAACCTACACTCCAATACGTATCGCAGATGTTGCACGTCTTGCTGTAAACAGGGATAGAATCCGATACTTACAATCAAATCATAACAAAAGGATCGCCTCATTTACTACTCTCATTAGAAGAATAAAGTGGAGTTATATGTTGTACTCATTCATGATTCGAAGACAAGTAATGCTGTAGGTTTATATCAAGCAAAGAAAGAATAGAATGCCCCTACAAAAGCACCAACTGCAGTTATTCCCCCAAGAGCGGAAATAGCATCGGTTATTTCTTCAACACAGAATCTCTCGATCACTGACCTACCTGGAGATAATAAAGAATAGAAAGAAGCAAAGCACCAATCAAAGCTTCTTCACCAAGACGTGTGAACAGCGCCTCTACGCCTTTCGCTCGGTAAGTATAAAAAAGAATTCAAGCTGTTGTGCTCCCTTTAGCGCTGGAATTAAGACAACGGATATGCGGATGAAAGAGCGGCGCCCGGGTCTCACTGAACTGGGTGAAAAAACTACCTTCCTGGGGCGACCTCCTTACTTAGATCGTTCGTTCCCCAATTCCAACTCTTATCATTTGGCAAGTGGATTCCCGTGCCTGGGTACAAAACGAGTTGCTATGATTCGATCTCGAAAGAGTGAAATCTAGCCTTTTTGCTTTATCCTTTATGGGGTCTGGGCAAATTATGGAAAGCAGCAACTCCTACACCTACCGCTACTTTCACAGAACAACTATTGATTATAACCCTTGAGCCCCGAGCTGCCATGAGATAAGACGAAAAAGCAGGTCGGTCCGGGGGAGCTGCTAGCACTTTTCCAGGCGTTTATTGCCGAGGAATGAATTCCAATTGCATCGGTGGAGCTCCTTCCACCTAAACGAATCTACTTATCTAAACCGAACCCACGGGAAAGCTAAACCTTTCAAAGAAAAGAGTAAAGCTTAGCAACGCAAAGAAAGCCCTCATCCTAAAAAGAGCTATACCGCGCAAACCATTTGCATAAGGTAAACCGGCAATCAAGGGCGCTGGTTCTAAGAAAACCACTTATTCAATAGGAGCAAAGAGAACAAAAGCAATCAGAGCCGGGGGACGGAACTCACTTAATCCTTGCACTTCCTACAAGACCGCTTATTCAGCTCTCTCTTATAATTGTGCATTTATGATTCACTTCTTCCTACCTATAGGCACTGAGCATAAGTGGGAGATTTCCGGGTGCTTTTTCCCCCCAAAAGAATTGAATCAGGAAGTTACCCCGCTACTCTATGCTTACCATGCCTAGCTCCACGCTAATGAAGTCACTTGGTCCTTACCAGAGTAGAGACAGAGCCTAGGGAGTTGTCTACCGTATCTCTATTCTATCTCTTGAAACCGAAACCCAGACATAGAACTAAGTTTCACAGGATCCACGACTTCTTTATCTATGATACCAGCAAATGAAACGGAAACGGATTCCACTTTAGAGCGGGGCATCTATCTATTACTTATATTTATCTATGTCTTGAGTGAGTGGACGAGTTTATCTCCGCGGGGGCATACTTCTACAAAAAGCCTTAGGAATATAGGTGGTTAATAAAGTGTCTTATGCTGGGGTCAAGCCACTCTCCTTAAAGTAGAAAACTCATTACTTCCTTCTGGGGCCCACTCTATCCAAGTGGGAATGCGTCGGGGATGAAAGCATTGAAGGAGGTGGAGCAGGAGTTACATACTGGTTTAGAAGACGCAGTGAAATCAGGTGCTGATGCTGATACGGCATATTCCTTAATATTTGTGAATCATTTTCTTGTGGCTTGCGTCTGATTAGCTAGTTGGTGAGGATGGCTCGTTTTCTCCACTCGCTGCTCACTCGCTAATATATTGGCATTGGATACAACATTCTTTCATTATCGCTACGGAGCGCCTATGTGCCTTCACTTCTCTTTATACTTTTCCGGCTTGGGTCGGGCGTACTGTTGTACCTAACCCATTTGCATTCTGTGGAGCCGAATAGGAAGCTAAGCGGTTTTCTTTTCTTTTAAATCAATACAACAATCGTGGGAGGAAAAGAGCTCGCGCGTAACTTAGCGAAACAATGCACTCAACCATAGGTTCTGAAAAAGAATTGGTTGTTAGTTCTAGTAGTTAGCCAGTATTTCTTTTTAGTACATTTAGTACATTATTTCATAGTGGTTTTGTAGTTCAAAAGTCATAGTGGTTTTTGTTCAAAAGCCTGTCGTCTCGTAGTTCAAACCAAGTAAGCGACGCGAAGCGAGGGACAAATGGATTAGTTATTAGAAAGCAAGTCAGCCCCACTATTCTATTATAAGTTAGTGGAAGCAAGCGTGGGAAGCCAACCTTCTTTCTTTGATATTCTAGCTCGTGGGGCAAAAAGTGCTTTGCTCCTATCGATTGAAGTTCTGTACCCACCCACTTTACTAACTCAGAGAAACACAAGGAAAAATCTAACTAATCTACTTTTCAAGAAGAGCACCAACGAGACTCTAAGTTAAGAGAAGGCGAGAGTGAGCTTTACAACTTGACTCCCCTTAACAGAAGAGCGGCCCTGCCTAGACACGAGGCACTACTGACGCTCCACGACTGACGCCAAACGACTGACGCTACACCGGAATAGCAACACTGCCGCGACACTCCTACGCGGAACATTATACGTTCCTTGTCGTCTTGGCGGATTGATTGATTGCCTAGTAGCTAAGGTGCTTCAAGCCTAAGATGCCTTGTTGCGAAGTCTATAACTACCCGGTACCGGTAAACTCTCTTCTTTATGTCTGCAGCAATCGATTCTGTTTGTTGTCAGTTCAACAAGTCGAGGTGGAGGAGCCTAATTCAGGAGTGGAGCCAGTCACATCTGTGAGTAATGAAGCTTGCCCTTCCTATCTCCTTTACCGTAGTGGTTGCTTTGCCTATCTAAATTATGTCTTATATAAGCACTTTTTAACTAACTCCTACAGTTGCAACTATCTGAACTAACTCCTACTGTTGATACTATGATCAGAAGCCGGGGAAGAAAGATCCACTTAGACACCGCCGCTACAGTAGCAATAAGTAGTTTGTTTACTCCAATTCTTTACTATGCATGCAATAGAGTAGGGGCTTGAGGGTTCCTTGCCTAGCCTTATGGGGGAGAGTTTACAGTTCTCAGTAGGTAGTTCTCATCAATAGTGCAATCAATAGGGTTCTGTCGCCTCGAATACAGGACTTGTGTCAATCTTATAAGAATCACAGATATCATTTCGTAGGGGCCAAGTAACAACTACTTTACTCTGCCCTGAACCCTGCTTCCTAACCTTTGCCAAACAAACCAGTACCCGGCGCCCGAAACAGCCAAGCTTATACTAGACAAGTAGACAACCACTCACTTTGCTAACAAGCGACCACAGCATACCCTTTCTTTCTGTCCTTCCCACTGCTGCCAGCTTTGCTGCCCTTGAAGAATCGATTGCTGCTGACCCGACCTCCCCGTAGTCAATTAATGAAATTCCACTTACGGCTCTGTGAACTCTTTCTCGAAGGTATCATTTCAGACCTCGGAACTCCCTTACACGCTTCATAACCTCTAACTTATGATTCTCTTTCTCCCCTAGCAGCAGGGCAGCGAAGATATTGAGATGGCAATGCAGGCACGATCGAGCATAGGTTAGATCTAGCATATTAGATACATGAGATACTGGGGGAGCGGGTACAGGATACGGATATCTTTATATCGAGTTTTTTTCTACTTTTGTGAATATTTGATCAATTCTTTCACCACCCACCAAGTCACTTAGAATGTGTAGCGGAGGAGCTGTTAGCCGGGAATTAATGAACTTTCCTGGACACTTGACTAGACTCAACTCGCCAACTACAGGACTCAACTCGCCAACGCCGCTCCTGCTGCAATGAATTAGGACTTTAGGGTTCCTTTAGAACATGCCCGTAATGTTGAAATTATGAATTGTTTACATGGGTATCGGAGCCATCAAGAGTTCCAAGAGATGAGCTATAGTAGGCATTCATTCCAAAGAGGGAAAATCAATCAGTGGCGTCAGCAACAACAAACATAGATATGTTCAAACAAGTTAGAAACTAGTGCTTTCTTCGTCGGGAACTCTTTGTACTGATTACTCATAGAGAGAGACGCAGAAATAAGGAACTCTTTCATCCTAGTAAGCGGGCCAATCTGTTTCATCCTAGGTCGACTCGAACTCTAAGAACACCGCTCTGAACTATCGACTTCTCTGGTCTGAAACTCAGGGATTCGAATTAGATACTGATGGCTTGTATAACTCTAGATCAGATACATAATAAAGTACAGGATCGTAAGCAACAAAATGAGTCTTGAATTCAATGATTCCTTTCCTCCCCGCTTGCTGCCGAATCGTTCACTGCTTACTTTATTGGGGAAATCCTCCTTCCTTAAAGAGATAGTCTTCACATTCCTATCAATTATATATCAATTATATATACAAACAAATATGTGGACTAGATTCAATTAAGAAATTCCTACATGTGGTCTAAGCGGGGGTATATGGGGTCCTAAAAATCTTATTGTTTGCAATGTCAATCCATAGAGGTTTCCTCGGTGCCCTAATCAGTGGAGGGTTTCTTCGGTACCCCATTCCATTATTACTTTGGATTTGAGTGAAGTGAGAGGGATGCCGAACTAACTTTCCGTAAGAAAGATGCAATTTGTAGTCGCTTGTCCGCCTAGTTGCTTGTAGGCTTAACCGAGTAGTGCTTACTTTACCTTCTCGATAGTAGGTGCTGAAAGCCTCTCAAGTAGTCATTTCAGAATGTAGTTTTGGAGCCATCTAAAGCAGCCCTAGTAGTTGCTGGGCTGTTGTTGGCGACTCGGAACCCTAAAGCCCCGCTCCTGCCGCATCATATTAACAGTTGCTTGGTCCCTACTATTGAACTACTAAATGAAGGGCAGCTTTTTAGATGCCTAATATAATATATAATAGAACCCAGCTCTTGATTGGAGCGGCCCTGCCGCGACACATTAGTCGTGTCTTGGCCGCTGCCCTTTCTGACTAAATCAACTAGCCAACACCAGAACTAGACTATACTCGCCCTATGCAGTTGAAAACATTCCTTATTCTATCTTATTATTATAGGAGATATATGAGAACTTCTTCCACTCGAAACTCCGGATAAGGTATTTCATGAAAGCCAGCTCATTCTTCGCAGCCCTCGCATCAAAGAAAGTACTTTCAACATCTTATCCAGCTGATTCTACTTATCCAGCTGATTCTACAGTTATTGCTCTCATCTCATCCAACTCGCCAAGACACTACTAATGAACAAGCATCCAAGCCTTAATAGGTATACTAGGGTCTCTAGGAAGAGGGTTTCCTCGGTGCAAGATTCAGGACTTACGCTCGAACACAGGACAGGCTCTATATTGACCAACAACATAATGCGCGCGCACTTCATACTCTAATCTTTAGTTAACCCATAGCGGCACCAATATCTATTAGACGCAGCACCCAACATCTTAAGCCATCTCAATTCTTCGCTGCCCTTAGCAACTGTAGCAATAAGAACTCGAATGAAACCAGTGTGAACTTACCGCTACTCCTATAATCAATCCAGAAATCAATAAACTACACCCTAAGCAGCAGGACTCGGGAAGGAATTCAAGAAATAAAGAAAGTATTGATATAGTAAGTACAAGAGAAAGGCTACTAGGCAAGGTAGAAGAGACAGGCAATCAGGTCTTCAACCCAACCACTAACGATGCTATCAGCCGAGTAACGTATAATGTTATGCGGAGGAGCGTTGAGCCGAGAGCACCTTTCTTTCTTTCCCTAGCAACTGCCATCTTTATGGGCGAAGAAAGCACTTGTTCTTTTGATTTACTAAATGCTATACTACTGGGTTTCATTAGTACTAGACCAGTAAGGGATATGATATTACCAATTCTACACACCCGACCCACACTCCTTAAGTCTCCTTTTGCCATCTTCGCTGCCCTACAGTGACTCACTCCTACAGTTGCAACTATATGATTGCCCCAACTAGTAGAAGTCCAGGTCCAGTTCAGTTAGCAGAGAGGAGTTTATTGTTTCAAGATCTGATGCTGGATCGGGTTCTGAAAGGGAAGTTAATGAGTTATTGTTTTCGAGTTAAGCTAGTGATTCCTAAGGTGTTAAGTAAATGACATTCTTAAGAGGGAGAGGCCAATTACAATTACAGAGTAGCTAAAGAGAGAGGTCACTAAACCCATAAGCACAGACATATTATACAAGATTACTTATTAATGGAAAGGATTTGTTGGCTAACGGCCCTGCCGCCATGAACTTAGGTTGAACTCAGCTGCCGCGTAACCGGAGTAGTTACTTGTCGTCTTGCCCTTACTTATTAGGCTGCTTGTTTATACGTTGCTTGGCGGGATGAAGACCATCATTGCAGCTTACTTGATAACAGCTCGTAACTATCATCGCTTAACCCAACAACAAATAAAGATTCAAACTACCACTAGTGGAAGGGTAAGAGCGGGGTTCATCTCCGTTATCTTTAATCCTATATAAGAGAGAATCAATATGTATGTGGTTTCTACTGTGTGTGTATAGAAGCCAAGGGAAGTGGTTCAGAAAGGAGCACTGACGCTATTCATTAGGACATTGAACTCTCAACAAAGTAAGATGTCAGTCTCAACAATAAAACCACTAACTCTATAGTAATGTCTCCCCTTTCCACAAGGTGAGTTTTATGCTCACTGTAAACTCTCTCTTCTCTGGTGCCGAGTCGGGGGAAGCATAAACTCTCTCTTCTCTGGTATTGACCTATCCTCTGGGTCTCCCACTCTTAAAAGAATGGAATGCGCGTAGAAGATAGGCATTAAAGAACCTAGTCATCAAAAGGAATCAAACTATAGTAGTCTCCACTCAATGTAACAACAGCTACTAAACAAGCAGACAAGAAACAGTAAGTTCCTTATACTGAAGTTGGAGTTGATGAATTGGCCTACATCGGATTTCACTAAAAAACTCAATGGAAATCGGCAGGAAATAGCCTATTTGGGGCCTAAATTAAAGTAACTTATACCTCTAGTAATGAGATGAGGGAGAGAATCCAATATTCTATAAAGCATCAAGCTAGGCATGCTTACCTTACTCTCCGGGTCTATAGGAACAAGATCACATGTTTAATTGTATTGAATTGAACCAACGACAATAGGCGCAGGCTCAACTAAACCTCGGTTCGGTCTTATTAATGGTGATTTGGATTCCGTTTTAGGGTGTTCATCTTCAAGTTCACCAAAACACGGGGCAGATATCTAAGTGGCACAGGACAAATTAAGAAGTTTGGCTGTTGCTGAGCTGCTATAAACAAAATGGATTAGTGGGTTGGTTAAGAACACTTACTGGTTTTTTGACTTCTACTGGCTTTCCTTTGAAAGAGAATAGTACAGGTGAAACATCATAAGGGTCATTTAATCCATTATCGAATTGATTCCTATCCATACCAATAGCAATAGGCACCCCCGTTATTCGACTTTTCAATAGAAAACCCATCGATTTCAACAGTAAGTGTTAAGGGCCGAGTGCTTTGGAGAGAGTATTTGTATTACACGGGATTGAAAGCGAGGTTCGGGTAACCGGGTGGAAGTATATGGGTTATTAAGAAAGAACTTAGATAACAGTGTGCCCCATTCCATTCTTAGGATCAGTCGGCTAGAGAGCACATCCCTATTAATCTTCTGTGATAGAGAGCGGGACTATTAATCTTCTGTGAAAATCAATGTCTGAGGGGCCAGGCCAGGCCAGGCCAACTGTTTTAGTGCTTGTCCCGAGTCAAGTATAAAGTCTGGTATATGCTTTCAAGAAGTGGAAAGTCAAGTATCTAGTCTGTATAGAGTGCTGGAGCTTTAGCTTGGGTTTACTTCAGTTATAGGTTAATAAGTGAAGCGAAACCTCTTACGCACCTTTCCCTTAATTAATGTAAGATTTTGCTTTTTCTTTGGTATTGAACAGAAACAAACCCCTTATCTCTGTGGCCGTGTAAAAGTGAGCACGAAAAAGAGGGAGCTCAGTAAGAGGAATAGAGTGATGACGCGCAGCAATGGATTTTCGCCCGCAACAAATGCCGAAAGTGATGATTGCTTAATACAATGATCCTTAGACAAACCGATTCTTTGCTGAAGTGTTAGTTCTTTCTTCGAAGTATCCGACCACTAATAAGAGCGGAGCTGACAACGCACGCTCCTTTACTCCTCTGTGTTTTAGGCTATTCATACCTCCTAAGAGCGCAGTTCTGCTTTCCACATACGATTATTGGTTGTTCTTCAAATTCCGATAAGATAGCTTCTTGCTTCATATCCGCTGTAGCTCAGTTTACGAATGTATTTCTCCTTCTTCTTTGTCATCTTGATGTTCTATAGGATCTTTGCTTCTTCTCTTTCTCTTTCTTTTCTTTACAACTTCACTTTTCTTTCTTTTCTTGATGTTCTGTAGGATCTTGGTTGGAGTTTGCCGACGCCCCATATCAACTGTCTACCTTATACTGTCCCTTGCCCGCCCTCTAGATGTGGAATGGTTTATTAGTATGAACTACATAAATCCAATTCTTAGTAATTCATTGAGAGTTCTTATTTGCGACAAAAAGCCGAATAACCGTATGCTGAACTGCTGATTCATATTGCCTCGTCGCCCTTAATGATAGAAAGTAAAATGCTTGCGCGAAGGAAAAGGTCGGACCCAATCTTATTTCTCTAATGGCGCATCCGCATCTCCTTCAGGCTAAGAAAGTCCAAAGATAGAGGCGGGGCTGTTAGCTATTTGAAGCTCAAACTAAGCAACTAGTCTTTCGTCTAAAGGTTTGAGCAAAACACTTGTGGCCCTACCGTTGAAGCTCTGGGTCGATCATTTTATAGACTTTCAACCGACAAGTTCACTTAGCATCCTGATTGGGATATCTTTGACCATTGTGCTCAGCCTCCTGCGCCCGCCTCAAGTGCTTCGGTTCCTTTCAAATATCTCGGGTCGGGAGCATAAATCAGTCAATTGCGTCTGCTTTTCTTGTGGGTCTGGCCCAATTTCAAATACAACCTCAGGATCCTGGATTGACCGGCTTCAGGAAGAGGCACCCCACAATAAAGGCTTCTTTGCTTTCCTTCGATCAATAAGACAAATTCTTTGCCATAAATACGCCCTTTTACATATCGTCATTGAAAGAGTGGGTCCATCTCTATAATAATGAATGAATTCGTGCTCTACTAACTAATATAAGCAAAATTCCATTTGTTTTTTGATCCTAAAGCAGAAAGGAAAGGGGCTCTTCATGGAGAAAGCCTTATGTCCGCGCTATTGCCCTGCCAGAATATGTTGTTCGCCTATACTCTTGAATCTATCTCGTGGTTTTCTGTAGCTTTTTCATCCTCGCATGAGTTAACGATCTATATCACTAGATGGGACTTCCTTTCTCAAGTGCTTCTCTCTTAGCCTGCCTTTACCGAGGTCAATTTGTTCTTTATGATTCTTTTACCGAGCGAACTATTATCCCAGCTCCCGAGGGTTTTGATTTCCAAAGAGAAAAAAGGGGCTGACATCGTTGCTGTGCGTCGCAAAAAAGCACTTGTTTCCCTTACATTACTGGCAAATCCTGATTGGACCGCCCCTATTCTATGTTGCTACTGGTCCTGGCTCTTTCTCTTTGTATGCGAGAGTTTGCCCTTTTCCAAACCAATCTCGACTGGACCAGCCTATATCTAGGGCTCTTATCCTTCGGACGGACTGTATTCTTCACCCGCACCCCAATACAAATAGAAGAATGAACAAAATCCCGCAAAGAACAGAAGAGGAGGTGAAACCATACCATAATATGAGGTAGGGACCAAACAACGGACCATCCATCTAATATTGACAAAGAGACTTTAGGATAGAATGAACCCTGCTTGAACACTACATTAGATTAGAGAATTGAGGTAAACTACTATTTTCTAAGAAAAGAAAGAACAAAACCCTCTCCATATCCACTGTTTTCTTGACTAACCGCCCAGCCTTATCATTTATGATGCACATATCATTGAATACAGGTACCAACATCCAAAACTACAGCATCAAAGAAAAAGAGCGCACGCCTGTACCACACTTATTCCCTTCCAAATCTAGATGGATCATACATTAATCGACACATAGGAACCCCAATAGAAAGACATTGGATGGAATTCCACTACTTTTGAATCTCTAGGCTCATCTTTAGAAGAATGCTGGTATAGAATTGGCTCTCTCCTTCCGAAAGTGTTTCCTCCCCTGAACCATCTTTCCCTTGAAGATAATCCATCCAATACTAAAAACGAAGTCAGAGGCACACGAACCCAATACATTAGGACAGAGGCAAGCCCCATTTCCATTATTCTTGACTTCCTGCTTACCCTTTCTCGCTAGTGGGTTAAAAGACTGGGGCTCGGCTTTTGTTTACTTTATGGAAATAGAGGTGACCGACAAGTCTGGTGGTAGCATCTCCTCGGAGCTAGCTTGTTCCCAAGTGAAGTAAAGAAGAGTGACTTGTTTGTTATATGAATTGTTTGGGGACTTACTGTGCTCTTATTGACTTATGAATTGTATTGTATAGACAGTGTGCTCTTATGGGTATGGACGGACGGACTGTACTTCTTATGGACTGACTCATTGTATGGACTGTGCGTGCTCCATTATTGAGATTCTCTAATAGTTATCTCATTCTGATTACCCTCTCCATCTGTTCTTCTCCCGATTCTGTTGGATATCTATGAAATTATGAAACACTATGGCAAGAAGGTGCTGAAAGCCTTGCTTAAACACTATGGCAAGAAAGAAGGTGCTGAAAGCCGTTTGCGAGATCTCAATTCCTTGCATCCTAAGAGAGGTTAGCGGGAATACTACTATGCTAAGCTGCTACTACCCTATACATAGAGTGGAAATACTGACTTAGAGCAGACTCGCTAAATAGAAGGCATACCTTTTCTAAAAGACAAATGGGCAAGGAGCTGCGCAAACACACTTTCTTTAAGCAATATAGGTGTTTGAATAATCTCTTTCTTTATTAGGGCAGACATATGCGATGAGGAAACAAACTTCTACTCATGATGCATACATGAAAAACCAAAAAGAATGGCTAATTGCCAGCAGCAAAAAGCTATGAGACAGCTTTCCAAGGCAGCAACGAGAACATTAACACTAACATAAAGAAAAGCAACTTATAGTTGGAAGGTAGATAGGAATCTTAGGAAATACATCTTGCTCACTTTAAGTAGTGCTGATCAAACTATGGAGAGAGAAATTGGAGCTAGGAATTCATTATTTGAGAGGCTTAAGAGATGCATGCAAAGAATTCGACCATTGATTATAGTGCTAAGAGTCTTCTAATCAAAGCCATATACATGCCCTGTGCGACTTGATTCTTTGTTGTCAACGAAATAAAGAACTCGGTAATTAGAGCATCACAGTGCATAAATTTATGTTTGAGTAGCCTTGGGCCCAAGCAACAAGTCTAGTTTTTTATGTCTTTACTTATATCTATCATTGGTGCTCTCAAGATTCAATTGCATTCAGATTGCCCTACAAAACTGGGATGTGAAATGATAACTTACTAAAGAATTAGGGCCGGAAAGGATCCTACATTCATAATGATTGCACCCGCACTGCATTGACAAGAAATATAGTAGACCAAAGAATAAGCGTCGCGGACAAGAATCAATCCTTTCCCTTCCCTCAGATCACATTAGCACTTGAGCTCATAACCATTTAGGGGAGAAGAAATACACAAGGCGGTTGGGCGAGGTGCATCTAGAAAAGTTGACCACATGGATTCTCCGGGACTACAGGTAATCAATAATAAAGGGCTTGTTCCGGGCTTCTTCCTAAAGATGTATTTGGCCTGAAGACTCTAACAAACACCTAAACCACCTATTATGTAGAAAAAGAAACGAGGAGGACAGGCAAGCAGAGATGGAAAGTATAGAGCCTAACCTTAGCACAGGAAAAGCTCTATTGAAAGAAGGGATTGGGGGAGGAAAAGAGAAATCCATACAACACAGGAGAAAGAAGGTAATATATGGGACTGGGACTCTCCTTTGCTCAACAGGATAAAGAGAAGGTCATATATGGGACTCTCCTTTGTTCCAATAAAGTACTATCTATGCCAAGCATAACTCTATCGCCAGACTTACGACTCGATCTATGTACAATTCATTCAATCGATCTATTTACAATTCAATCGATCTATCGACACTTTTGTAGCTCATTCTATTTCCATCGGTAAAGTATTCGGTCGAGGAAATCTATATTGTCCCAGTTCATACGCAAAAGCCTAAGATCCGCTCTATCCACCAGAGAAAGATAATTATGTTTTCCATACCCTACTGGCTCATGCGGAAGGAAAGTCCGGGCTGTATTATACCGAATCAAACTAAGAGTAGGATCTAGGAGGCGAGTGAACAATGGTCTGTAGACAATGAAGTAAAAAGAGTCCCTATATACTAAGGAACATCTCTTCGAAAACTAACAACCATTCAAAACTCTCCCTGTATTGTAGCCATCATACTATTAGGGATCACCACATTATCGATCAAAGAATTAGCTTTCTGGCGCTCGATAAGCTTTTCCCTTCGGTTATAGACAATGCGCAAGGGGATTGACTTGACTGTTATTCTATTCCTATTATCCTTGAATGCTGGTCTTGCGGTGCGAGGAAGATAAGATCTCTTTGCCCCTTGCTTCTCTGACTTTTCACTGTGAACTTGAACCTACCTTGTTTACTAAGTTAGGATAGTTTTGATTATCTGAGAAAAGTGGCTTTTCACAACAATTCCATTATTAACCAACCAACCCCTTCTGTAAAACCTATTCCCATTTGTGAAACGGCTGGATGCATAAGGTAAGTCAAGTTTGTTAGACCTTTGTCGGGATGCATAGGGGAGTAAACCTACGAGCACAGAAGAGCGTGGTACCGCTGCCCCTCTCTAAGTAAAGGTAATCTTCTTTTCTGAGCCCTGTTGATAACTCCATCTAAAATACAATAGGGACATTTCCGGCTGCTCGTTTCGTATCTTGAAGAAAGTAGGCCTGCCTTTCCTTTCATGCACTTTGATAGGGGTCAATAATGGCTATGCTGCTATTACCCTACTGATTTAAGGCCTGAGCCCGATACCGAATGCGGGCGGGATTCGATCGTGGTCGATAATAAGGTAGAAAAGACCAGCGAGCGAGATGGTTGTTAATAGTACTACCTATCATTGCCTTATGAGTGGAAATCGGTATCTAAGTTAAGGCATACATTGTTGGCATAGTTGGCTGGTTCTTTTTCTTTCCCAGCCCTGCTGCTACTGCAGGTGCCCGGAATTTATGGATTCTCTGGTATAGTGGAGTAAAGGTGGAATTCTTTTGTGGGCGAGAAGCCCCCAATTGCTGTAGGAGTAGCTACTTGTTTCATTGCCTTAATTGGAGCTGAAGATCCGGCCATAAATGGGTATGACTGGTTAGGTTACCTTGTGCGGAAACCGCAAGTTAAGGTACTCTGGATTTGTTATAGCGCCAACATTTCACAATATACATTGTGCAGGAAAGCGAGTCTGGGCAGTTTGATCCTACTGAAGACTCGTGCTAGTGAATCCATAATGAAAATGGAAGCTTTACTCTAACTAACTGGTCTGTGAAAGTATACTTGCAACGGCCTTTATTACATATTATCCCTAGCTTAGCTCGGAGATTACTCGGATGGATTTTCACTCTACTCGTTCGTTCCTTGAAGGTCAAATATTCATTAGTTCAATATTCATTCATAGTAATTGTAGGACGGTTAGTGTCTGTTCTGCATGACTCTGGAACGTTATAGCGTTCGTTAGTTGTAACTTGGCCACTCGTTATATCGCTAGGGTAGTATTATCTAACTGTTATTATATTATTCTTTATCCTCTATAGGAGTTCTAATAAGTTGTTGTTAAAGGGAGTTCATTAGACGGGGTTCCTTGATTTGCAAAATGGTTTCCTTTATACCTACCCATATAGTAAGTCTTTACACACATGATAGTGGCAGCCAGGTTATCGACGATTCTACAATGTAGGCCGCTGGAAAACCCGACTTAGCGAATCACTTCCAGGCTAAAATTCCATCTATCTCGTGCCAGTAGCTCTTGTACGCCTCATTTATGCTGGTGGCATACCGTATTGTGCTGAACACTCATCAAAGTAGTGGCCTTCCGCTATGTTAGAACCTCTCCTGAAAATGGTTGGTCCCTCCGGAACTTAGAATCTCCGTTTGACTTTCAAGGAGCCTTGTTCCGCAGGTGCGCAGCAAGTATTCTTTCACAAGTTAAAGTCGTTCCTCCTAGCTCCCTTATTGTACTACAATACTAGAGTTCGTGCCTGCTTATCCCGGCAACAATAACTATCGAACAGCGAAAGACATCTGCAGAATTTCGTTCGTATATCCCTAGGCGTGGGTCTTTCTTTTTCCAATTATTTATAGAAGAGCTAAGTTTGGAACCCTATTTCACTAATATAATGATAATAAGAATACAAGGGGCAGGTTTAAGTCTTTATAAGTATTTCTTCTTCAATGGATAAGATTCAAAAGGCTTGACGGCACCTTGCTTCTAGGCTTACAGAAAAGGGCGAATCCAAGGGAGAAGGGCGAATCCAAGGGCTATTTACTAATCAAATAATAGGGGAAACTTCCTTGAAGAAAGCCTTACTCCCATCAGCTTGAAAGTCGATTAAGAAGTTAAGGCTAGTCAAATCCGCTATCGGCTATTGGCCTTTGTGAAAGCTTCTCCTCAATATGTTTGATCCCTTTCCAAGCCTTCCTCTGAGCCTTTCTTTTTGTGAATCAAAGTGCTCCTTCCTGTCTTGTAGTTCGATACAAAACTATAAGGCGCCTATACTGCGAGTTACAGTCAGCTTTGGTTATCGCGACACCTTCTATAGACAAACGATTTGATTTAAGCCACTAAACCTACTGGTAAAGTATGACCCTGCCTTCCAAATCGCATAGGAACCCGGGAATCCGACCCTGTAAAGAAGGTAACTCCCAAAACCCAAGTATAGAGGGACTCGCTTTGCGTCAAGCCCTATCCGTCTTACTTTTGAATGGGAAAAGACTCACTAAAACCAAAAACTAACTTCCTGCAGATTGCTCGATCCACGTAACCTAATCAATGCGCCTATTCCCCTAAATAAAGACTAAAGGGATTCCACGGCTCAAGGCACTTTTTAGCCCAACAAAGGGGAAGCTCGGGAACTGCTTCAACCTAGTAGGGTCTAAGCCTTTCACTCACTCGCTTTAGCTTTAAGATAAGGCTCAATCACTCGTTTGTAGGATCATTCGTTCTTCACTCTCTTGCGTTATCTATGGATAAGACCGAATCGGATCGACTCGACGGATATGATAGATGAGAGAATGGTTAGCGAGTGTTATGATTTCGTTTTTTCTTTGTCTCCCTTTCTATATCTTTCGCTCCCCTTTATAGGTTTGTTTGGGAAGGACCGGGTGGATTACCTTTTGGAGCAAAGTCGAGGATCTCGGTGATCTTGTGAGTGGTTGATAAACAACGATTGCGGTTTTCCTTAGGAAGTCCCAGAGCTATAAGGCTTAAAAGACAAAGAAAGAAAACGGTTGATACCTCCATTGGGTAGAAGGTGACGACCCTAATGAATCGACTATGAAGGGTTAGCTACCGCGCCAATTCCTTCATAGTTATTGCCGCGATCAACCCCTTGATTGAGGTTTTTATCTTCGGCCGGTCCTCAGGACCCAATAAAACTGGAGGGGAATGGTTAAGTGAAACACTCTCGACGTCTTCTTTGGTAAACGGGATGTTGACCCAGGCGCCGTAGTCTTGCCTAACCGTTCGGCCGGAGATGCCTTTTTCTAGTATAGCAAGCAGTTTAGTGTATCGATTTGCTTGTGGTTAGATACAATTTCAATTCCTTAACCTTGGGGCGGGAATGAAGGTAGAGCGAGCTGGGAAGAAAAGGTTATTCGCTATTGGCTCACCCTTGTATCAGGTCTTGGTACGGCCTATACTTTATTGGGCCATGACGGTTTTGGCAAGGTTATGAATGGATGGTACCTATAACCAGACTCCACCGTTACAGTACTTGAGAGGAAAGAAAGAAAGTCTAAAGCTCGACTAAAGGAAAGTAAACGAGAGAATCTACCAGTTACAAAGATCAGAAGTAGCAGGCCGACTACATGGTTAAGTAGGCTGACGCTCCTTGTCCGCGAGAGAGAAAAGCAAATGATTCACACTTCCAAGGATAGTTCGGAAATGCAAGTGAAGCTCGAGTTTTGTCCTTTACACCGAGTTCCATTATTGGGTTTTGACCTTTGCTTAGTTGTTTGTTCTCCTCACTCACTTATTACTTTGAAAGCCATTGCTCTGTTGTTTGTTCCCCGACCCGAGAGTCATCCGATACACCACTCACTAACCTCGAAATACTGACTTGTTCCCGAGTACTCAGATATTGCACCTGCACCATTGCTTGTTTCAAATAAGAGAGTGGTTTCTTAAGAACATGGATCTCCAATAGATTAAGCAATTGAGTAAGCAGCTGTCTCTAAAAGCCAGCCCAAAAACACTCTTTAAGCGCTGTGGCCCCTTCCATTTCCAGATACACCTAAATCCCATGCTCGGCTCGTCGGAGGTCCTTTAGAATCTTCCGAATGGTAATAAGCCGACTTGACTGAGAAGGACCCATCTTTAGAAGCCCCACAAAAAACCAAGACATCTCTTCCACCACTGCTTCTGTCCACAGGTAAGGCCCAGATCCTGCTCATTACTTTCCTTGGAAACGGGGTCTTCAGGCGAGAACAGTACAAAGTGTTTATTCTCATCTATAAGGGTACCTTCAAATTAGCATCTTCTGGCTCCACCCTATTCTTTACTAGTATAAGGACGGTAGAATTTCCAATCCCGCCAAAAGTAGACCCTTGATCCATTTGCTGTTCTAAATCTTATAAGTTTACTGAAGAGATCATTCCCTGCTGAACAATAATCCAATAGCAAACAAGTCGAAATAAAGGGAGAAGGGATTATTGCAAGGCATACGGTCTTGGACACTTTAACAAGCTCTTTATGAGCGGTATCCATCTGAACCTTATTAAACTATACTTAGCCTCCGGGCGTGGTGAAGCAAGGGTGAGATCGACCCCATCAGTGCAGCTAGAGAGTTAGGGAGCGAGTAGAATACCTCACACAATAGAGGGTAGGTAGAGCACTTTCGCCTTTTAAGCTTTGATTTACAGATCCACTACTATCTATCGTTTTTGAATTAGAGTTTTTGAATTCTCTGACTTAATGTGATATAGTGATAGGGATTTGGCTTTTATCTGAACTATGAACGAATCTGGTTATGCTCAAAACCGGAAAAATCATCGATGCTGGCCCCCGAGAGAGCTGCCGTCCGCGACCTGTACTAGTCGGAGATCTGTGCCCCCCTAAAAAAAGAGAGAATAACTTTAAGGAAAAAGAAAGGCTATCTGGAAATACTCGCCCATAAATGACTTTCGGAATGACTTACCCACCTTTGATTTCGTAGGGAGCTGGGGAAGGCAGAGAAAGATAGGGATTCATTGGATCAGAAGCCTAAAAAAGAATATGGAATTGATCCTGACACAATGGCGGAATTCCACCGATCTAGATTTGAACTGAATGACAGGGTTTCATCAGACTTATGAACTGCCCTCCTCTCGCTTATAAAGCTACTTGACTTTGGAAGAGCCGTACACCCGTGACCTAGGTTTTCTAGCTCAATATATCCCTTGAGACCTTTCTGACTTGAATCACTACGGCTTTTCTATCCTTGACTTGCGCATTGAATTGAAACTCTTCTTCGATAGCTTGAGCAGCCTCTCCTGAGATAGCTTGAACCGGGCTGGGGCTTGCTTTGCTTGATTCTTTCTTAGAAGATATAGGGCGGCTTGCTTGCTTTGTTTGCTTAATCCTTTCTTAGAAGATATAGAGAGGGCTTTTGGAGAGGGCTTTTGCTTGATCCTTTTTTAGTCAATGGAGGGATCTGGTTGATCGAAATATCGGAATAGATGGTGCTCTAGTGCAACTAGTTAAATTCAAAAGGGAAGGAAGCCGGTAAGAATCTATCTCGTATTACCTAATTATATACAAAACTCCCATATTTCTTGCTTGTTCCCTATACACATTACATTAGGACATAGGCGGAGGCACCGCTATCCCTTTCCTTTATACTTTCGGATTGAAGCTTTTCTGACAGCAGGAGTAGAGCATACCGAGCTAGCAAACGGAGGCATCTTCTCTTTTGAAAAGCAACCTGCTAACGACTACATATGTTGTATAGGTTTTGATGCTTGCTAAAGCAGAGTTATTTATAGGTTTAGAGGGCCGATTACGCTTGTCATGCCTCATGCCTTAACTAAGGAAGGATAAAACGCTCCTCCTCTCCTTTTCCACGGCTCCCCCAAAATCACTCTAATCTTTCATTCAACCCACACCCTAAGAAAGAAGAAAGGAAGCAAAAACCCGCTCGCTTTAGAGCAAATTCCAGGTTCTTCACGCGCTGCTACTCAATCAAAAGTTATTGTAATGCAACAGTCTCAGGGTAGTCCCACAAGGGCTTCTTCAGCAAGGGCTTATATTAGCTTTGGAGTGAATTCGAAACTCTCAAATAATGGAAAACTCAAGTAATGGAATGCATAAAAGTGAAAGCAGAAATATAGCGCCGGGCAGGTGTAGTTGACCAGGCCCCGTAATAAGTGATAGAGTTGGCTTTGTTGCGAGAGTAAGAAGAAAAGTCAAGTAGTTACGGAATGAAAGCAAGGGCAGCGAAGAATTGAGCTGACACTACTAGACAAGTCGACAAGCCGACAGCCAAGGAACTACTAGACAAGGAGGCAAGTCACTACTAACCAAGCAACTACTAATGAACAAGCCGACAAGCAACGACTAAACAAGCAGACAAGACGACAAGTAACTACTAATGTTACGCGTAGGGTGTGTCGCGGCAGTAAACTCGACCAAGCAACGGGATGAGCAACGCAGTTGCGAATGGGGAAAGCAAGACGTTGTGCGGACTAATATCAGTTATAAACGAGTCCTGTGTTCAGCGGTAGCGAGTCCCTAGCGTTAGCGAGTTAAGCGCGTAGGGTAGTTTCGCTAATGAACAAGCAACTACTAACGAACAAGACACGTATAATGTGTCGCGTTAGCGAGTCCCTAGCGTTAGCGAGTTAAAAGCGTTAGGGAGCTAAAAGGCGTTAGCGAGTTAAAAGAGCGTCAGTAGTGCCTCGTGTCGCGGCAGGGCCGCTCTTCAAAACAGGCAAGCAGACAGCCGAGTCACTACTAGCTGGAATGGAATTAACCTATTACTTATATGCTGCATCCAGTATAAGAAAGATCTTAATTACTTTCAACCCGCATCAACACCTTAGAAACAGTGGTTTTATTACCTAGCAACACAACAGCCCTTAACCCAGCTTCCTCACCTGTAGACTCCACACCTGTAGACGAAACTCTCTCCGCTCTAACTGCTTCTCTTGTCGACCCGCCAAGTATATACTAGACAAGCTTCTCTACTATTAATAAAGAAGCGAACTACTACTGATGAGAATAGAATGCACTGGCACTTGACCTGGACCACTACTATAAGGGGCAAAAGAACTCCCCTTTCTGAATCGACTTGACTGTCAACTCCCTTTCCTCTTTCACTCCTGTACTAGTAGAAGTGTATTAGCGGAGGTCGACCACACTGATTCCACTCTCCTTTCTGTCCAACTCTCGCAACAAAGCCGACAGACAAGACACTCCTAAACAAGCAACTACTAGACAAGACGAATCTACTTCTTAACCGCCGCTACAGTAGCTCTTGCCAATAAATACTCCTTTCCTGGCACTTTACTCCTTTCTTATTTCTCCTTTCCTGGCACTGCTTCTGACTTGAGAACAGCTTCCTTTCGAACTGCTCTAACTGCTTACTTTGGCACTGTGGATTCTCTCTCTTGTTCCTTCTCCGGGTAAAGTAAGGTTAAGGCGCAGAGCCAGATCCACCTGCAGCAATTCCAGTTGTTGGCGAAAGAGTCGAAGCAAAGTCTCTTGTTGTTGGTGACGAAGCGCTAGGTGCATGATCGGTGCTTACGCTCTAGGGTAGTTGTGGAATCCCGAGTGGAATCATAAGCTGCTTTGCCTTGTTCAACTGATTAGATCACCTCTGTACTGTATTGTTCCAGTCCTGTGTTCGAGTGTCGCGGCAGTGTTGCTATTCCGGTGTAGCGTCAGTGGTTCTAGTTACGCGTCAGTAGTTTGCGCGCAGGTAACTTCAATCCCATTCTTCAGAAGCGGAATGCAAGTCAGTAGCAAGCGCAAAGTAAACCAGAGTTAAAGCATAAGGGGGTCGGGGTCAACACTTATTATAGGTCGGGTCAGCTGCAATCGATTCTTCTCGAAAGTGAGCATCAGGAAGATCGTGTTGTCGTAGGTGTATGGAGGCCTGTCAAGTCTAGGTGCGTTGCTAGGGTTTGAGGTTGCCTTACTTATAACGGGATAATTGCCTGCTCTAGGGTTCTCTTATAAGGAATACGAAGCCTGCTCTAGGGTTCTCTTATAAGGAATATGGTAACCAAGGAGATCAGAAAGCCCTCCTTACAAACGCTATACATTAGTGGTCGACCAGAGAAGACAGAGAATCTGCTGTTAATCAATGAAGGAATGTTTTCAACTGTAAAGTGCTAGCCGGTGTTAGGTATCAGATCTTGTTCCTACTCCCTCTCTTGCTCTGTAAACTAAGTCTTTTCTTTCTGCCCTTGCTTTCGTTCTGTAACTAATAGCTCTTGGCCTTACTTGCTCCCTCGCTTCTTCAATTGAGTATATACCTATACTGGAGTTTCTTTATACCTGCCTAAGACTACTAATACTAATAGAATAATGAAACCACTAAAGCGGGAACGGAACCACTACGCTACTAATAAGAGTAAGAGAACAACTCTAACACCAGAAGTTAACTCATAATAAAACAACTGTATAAAGAAAACCACTCATAAGTGGGAATTGACCTACTAAGTATAAGTCAAGGAATGCGGGTTTCAATAGGCTTTCAGCACCTGTGTTCTAAGTGCTTTGTTGGAGGCTTTGCTGCAGGAAGGAAAGAAATACTTCAATCCAGAAACTCTCCCTCGAAACAGGGGCAAAGTATGAATTCCACTCCAAGATCAGAAACGGAATCAACAGTGGAAGGAGAAGTCTCTTCAGCCGGAGAAGGATCAGTTCTAAAGTAAGCTGCAAGCGGGTCAGTTCTTGTTTCACCCCCTGTGTCATCTCATCGAACAGCAGAACAGAAAGAGTACACGCACCCTGCCTTCCCGCTTAAAGTAAAGGATTTGATGCGATTGGTTAATTCTATTGAAATATAGTAATGAACTACTGGACTACTTAGTTTGATTCTAATTCTCATACTTACATGCGGGTGTAAATTCAATCCTTATTTGGGGTGTGTCAATTCCTATAATTAATATAGAATAATGGATGTGGTTGCCTATCCTGTGTTTGACTCGGTAATAATAGATGAGATGCTGGCGCCTTAGGTGGTATCGGGCATATCTTTGAAATCCGGGCATATCGAATCAATTGCTAATTCCATGCATATCGATTGGTATCGGGCATATCGAAGAAATCCAGTGCTATGCGGTTGAAACTCCTCCGCTCGAGATTAGGAACGGAAAGGTGGAAAACAACCTCTAACCAATTAACTTAAGGGCAGGAACAAGCAAATACGCCTTTGATGAGGAAACAGAAACAAGCAAATAAGCCGAAGATGGTCAACTCCTACTTTTCCTACTTTTGAGGTAAACTCAGATTTCCCCAACTCGTATACAAGGGCAATAAGGCAACCGGGCATCTAAGGTTTAGTACAAGATAAGAGAGGCGCAGTGAGCTTAGTTGCCGAGCAGGTAATTCATAAACGGAATCCAGTCCAGTGAGCTATAAAGAAAGAATATCATATAAAGAAAGAATAGAATAGAGGTTGATCGGGAGCTAGTGACGAAGCGAGAATAGAAGCAGTTTGCCTAGTTGATTAGTGGAAGTTTCCCCTGCCGATAGTGTTCCTTTTCTCTTAATTGTCCCCTATTTATGGTATCGGTGAAAAACCAATGTACTAGAAAAAAGATGATTTCAATGAGGCCCTGCAGGAAGGAAATTGTCTTTGCTACCACCAAGTCACTACGCCGACACTACTTCAGAATGGCATTGAATGTTAGCACCGAGGAAACTATAAGAAAGTAATAATATAGCTTTGAAGGGCATAAGCCAAATAATAGGGCTCGAGAGTCAAATTCCAATTAAGGAGTGGCTGGGTTAGCTCAAACTCCCTTTAGCCATGAACACAGGTTAACTCAGGACTCTTGTCACCACGCATCGGACTAACGCGCAACTGACTGACGCTCGCACACAGGACACATAGGTGATACTCATACTGGGGTAGGGGGCTTCTAAAGCACTAACTTACTTATATAATAAAGATAACTGATGCAACAAGGGGATGAAACTAGCACCAACCGCTTATTCCTCTGATTCTAACACCTCTTCCTCTGATTCCGATCCAGCTGAAAAGCCTGTACTTTCTTATTACCTTCCCCGGCTGCCTCTATTGTTGGTAACTTCACTTATGTTTGTCCCGCTGCGACACCTTGTTCAACTTCTGGTCTGTCTTTATTCGAAAAGAAATCCTATATAAAGATATATAAAGATCGATACTTCAATTCGTAGGGGCCGAGCAGGGATCCATTACCGAAAACCAAGAGTTGGAGCAGGCCCAGACTCAGTAGCTGAAGTAAGGTCAGCTGCCTAAGAAAGATCCCCATGAAACAAGCTGCTCTGCGGGCAACAGCCAAGACGACAAGCAGATACTTTTCTATTTCCTACCTAAGACCGGACAGGTTATCTATTTACTATACCCCGGACAGGCTCACACAGGACAAAGATCTTAAAGTAAGGAACCATAAAGAAGTGCTAAAGCTGCCTACTGCCCGGCACATAAGGAATGGAAGTCAGTTTGGCTTTCAGCACCTTACAGCAATTAACTTAAGGGCAAGAACTGGAACTGTGGATTACACTTTTACTAGCCCGGCTTACTTTAGAACTGATGCTTCTCTGGCTTCTTTTGTTACACCTCGCTGAAAAGCAAGAATACCATTGGCACCACTAGAACTATATTCTATTATATTATAGTAAGTAAAGCACCCTACAACTGGTATCAAAAGGGTTGATTTCCTGCCCGCACACTGAGTCTTGTTCGGATAGCATACTTTGAATCCACTGCTGCTATAGTTGTTGATGTAGACAGGACTCGCTCATGTTGATTACTTCATTCGTATATATGTACTTCATTCTTATATATATGGCAATTATGATTTCTTATTGCACCTGATCGATCTATGGCACTCGCCAAGACACTACTAATGTGTCTAGGCAGTCAGGGAAGGGTATATTTCTTATATATTAATTGTTACCGGTGTTACCGGAGCAGCTGTCGGCAGCTAAACGCTGCCCTTTACTATATAATGTAGTTGTGGAATACCGAGAGGGAGACCTGTCCATGGTTAGTGAGTTACCTGACCTGATTCTCTCATACGTAGGGCGGTAACAAGACTCATTTTGTTGCTTACGATCCTGATTAATAGCTAAAGTGAGCTTAGCAGTTCTAGGTTCTAGGAGAAGAAGCCAAAGAATCAGTTGTTGTGTGAGTTAAGTCTAGTAAAGTAGCGAGGGTTGTCAGTTAGGAATAAATGAATTCTCAGGCCAGTTGATTAGTCTCATAGGTGGATTTCCCATAAAGCATCTCCGGATTAGAAAGAATGCCTTTTTCACCGTATTCTTGGGGGGTAGGGGTTGGATGCGAGGGTTGGTTGGTTGGTTAAGAGAAAAGAATGAACTACTTACTTAGGCCCCGTTGCGAGTAAGTTATATCCATATATGCTATAAGAAGAGAAAGATTCGATAGAGACATGTTGGTTACTTCTTTCTATCATACCTAGGCGAGGGAGAGGTCAATTCTTATAGGTGTCCGGAAACACTTATCTTCTTTCTTAATATGAATATAGCAACTAAGCCTTAGCTTCCTATGCTTCTATGCTACTTATACAAATACTATACCTTATGCACTGGATCGGTGATATCCATTCCCTTACTTAGTGGTTCATTTCACCCTGCTGGCAAAACCTGCTGGCAAAACTGGCTTTAAACCTTCCCACTACCAGTGATGTTAACTTGATTCTAAGACAAAAAGTGGGGCAAGCTCACTCTCGAACTACAGGAAGTAAAGAATAGGTTTCAGAACGAGATACAGGAAAGTAAGCCCGATAGGCAATAAAGACAGATGTTAGATCAGGAGCGGAGGAGCAAAACTCGGACTCGCACATAGAGTCATGTCAGACTTGGTCTACTCAGTTCGATTCTACCCATGTTCCACCACGGATAGGCATTCTTGGACTCATAAGGGTCATTCTAATCAAGTGTGTTAGCCCATACTTACTGTTACTAATAAGTTCAAGGCCTTGCCTCCTCAGTAGCTTACCTATTCGTACTTCTACGAGTTTTATTCTCGAGTTGTGCCTGGCATACTTACTTCCTGTACGAGAGAACTAGGTTAGGGCAGTTATACTGGCTGTATTTCTTGACTTGAACTCAAATACCACTGTTGGAATTCAACTACCGCTAGCACCACACTACGGCTATAACACGACCTGCTATATAATAATAGAATAAGAACATCAAACAAAAAACACGAATATGTAATCAAACCTATCAAGGAAGAAAAAAACTCTCAACGGGGAATCAAACTTCATGCCTATTAGTCTATAGTAGCGAAAAAACAATACGAATATCCTGCTTTCATCCCCAGTGATTGAATTATTGATCGTGTGTATCGAGGGGAGTTGGGGCAAGGTAGCTCTCATTCCTTTCCTATACTGATTTGTTGGATTAACTGTTCCTATATTGATTCTTTGACTAAGGCGCTGAACGGAGTTCTTTAAGCGTAGTTTTCATCCTTTTACTACTTAGCTCAACTCCAAGTATTACTTCACTTTCTCTGATTCTGATATTGCCCCTGAAACTTGAAGTAGTCTACCTCCACCTACACCCACCCGAATTCTGAAATGAGAAGGATCGGACTTGGGCTCCACCTATTAGTCTTTTTTTGACTCCTTCCTTACTCGCATTCCCTTTCTCTTGGTTCTGTTTCACCCTATATAACCACAGATCTGGATCCTTTCCTTACTCTCTCCTAAACTTATGCTGCTACCAGTAAGAATTGGGCGAGCGTACTAAAGTAAGTAAAAGAGTAGAAGAACGTACAAGGGGTAGAAGACCACATAGTCAAAATAGAATCTCTGCCCACAAACCTTTCACTTATAAGTAGGACTTCCCTTATTGTCTCTAAGCCTCTGTAGCTCATATACCTTATTGTCTCTAAGCCTATGTAGCTAATATACCTTTTGCTCTGTCCCTACCGTCTATTAGTATGTCCCTCCTTACTTGCATTATGGCTTCTAGGCTTTAGGCTTACTCCGCCTACCATATCCGTATATATGACCTTGCTTTTAATCCCGATTCATAGAGGAATATTACATTACAGATTGATTTACCAACACCTAGATATTTAACAGCATCAGATCCAGTAGATGATATCGGCGCTACTGATTTATTCTATCTCATAATGAATCTATCTCACCCCGCCTCTAAAGTAGGAATGTAATAGAAAATCGCTCATGTTAGCACGCACACTTGTTAGTCTTGTCCGACCCCTACTTTAAGTGAAATAATCTAATTGTTAACCGAGCGAGATCATATAGAAGCAAGTCATATTATACAGGTCATATTATACACTTATATAAAATCATGATATGGGATAAGAAAGATCCTCTGCAAACCACTTGTTGCTGACCCCTTACTTTAGACTTAACCCACCGCTACTCTGGCTACAATACTTCTTATTCTAGTTTCTAAGCACCAATACTAGACCAAGAGATTCCTACTACTCGGTTAAGCCTTAGAACAAAGCACTTTATTCTCACCTTTACTTTCCAATAAGTATGTTAGTTTCTTTCGGCGGGGTAATTAGAAAGCCTACCAGAGTGCTTAAGTCTCAAGTGAGCGGCCCTATATTTACTTAATGCAGATTCAGATAACACAATATGATCTCGCCCAAAGTGCTAATGTGAGTTCGGCTAAGATGTTAGGCTGGCGTCAATGAATTAGTTTGACTGTTGCATAGGTTAAATATGAGTCTTTTCCCTATAAGAAGAGTTTACCATGGGTGAGTTTCAACTTAGATAATTGTCTTATTCTTCGTATTGTACTCTTTTGGCCTATTTGACAGCTTTCTCTTGTTTGTATTGGTCCAGACTTATATAATAGTAAACAAAGTCACTGTAGTGGTGAGTGAGTGGTAGGCTTTCCCTTTTCGCCCTAAGCTTGCTCCCACTAACTCCTAACTAAGCTGACTTCATATTCCTTGCTGGTTTACTTTCAATCACGAATTTAGGCACCACTCACTTTTCACTTAGGAACAACAGAGAAGAGAATTGAGCTATCCTAGGAACAGCACAAAGCAAAGATGTTAGGCTAAAGTTTGAGTATAAAGGAAGTGGGAAAGAAAGATAAGCTCCGTATTAATAAGAGGGAAGGAAGGGCGAATCGAATCTCTTGAAGAATGAATACCCACCGGAGCTAAGGTCAGAGAAAAGAGATGATATCTCAGTTCAAGTAGATGATTGTGTTCTCGGGTCTGCAAGTTATGTTCTAGCATTGTCTGAGAGGGAAGTCGATTTAGTTCTAGGAAAGTCGACTAGATAAAGGATCATCTGCTGAGGAAAGTTACAGTTAAGCTCGTACCCTTGGGGGGCGAGGAAAGGGAAAGTGAAGCTCTCAAATACAGGACTTCATAATAGCAGCAACATACTATATTATATGAGTTCCTTACTTTTTATGCTTTCGTGGGCGAGGAAAGTGGAGTTCTTGTGTATGCTTCTGCGCTAAGATCTTCTACAGTTTGTATCAGTTTGACTTGGACAGTATTCATTCTTTTACCAGTGTGTGCGCTTATGGAGTTTCATTAAGTTAAGCAATGCTACTTATATGAGTGGTGTAGCAAGAGATACTTACCCAATTCTGTGAGGAGTATGAGTGGTGTAGCAAGAGATACTTACCTAATTCTGTGAGGGGAGTCTACAACAATCGGTTATTAAAGGGTTTTTGATTTGGGTACAAGCCCTGCGGTAAGTGAATGGTCTTCCTTCTTGTCCCGCCTACAAGTCGACTCGAGAATCAGCCGAAGCCAAATCCTAAGCAAAGCAATGACAGGAAAGTAGATTCTTCGTAAACTTTAAGTAAAACATCGATTCGGCGCTGCTTGAAAACCCGCCCTTCCTGCTTCAATTGGAAGATATTCTTACCCTAACTCTCCAGCTAGATGATATGAATTCTTCTTCTTTACCGGATACTGAAGCGGAATAAGGAAGATATTCTTACCTTAACCCAGCATTCCAGGCCACATTGAGAGCTTAGAGTCCACCAGGAAAAGATGGGAAGGCAGAAACAGAGGATCTTGGCGCAGAATCAACAGAATAATAAGCTTAGAAGATATGGTGTAGTGGGCTATCCGAAAACTCCCTTACAGAGACTTTAGTCTACGCCTTTTTTGCTACGTTTTTACCTATGGAAACGATTATTATGGCAATTTGTACATTAAGATACCCTCCCGGCTCTGATGGTGCATTTTGACTAGAATCTTACCGATCTGGTTCTTTTACCTACCGTTCTTTACTTACTTTCTTTCTTATTAGTTACAAACTGATAATACTCCTTCCTGCCTCGCATACTACGAATTCGATTCCTATGCTTGGGTCTAAGCCTATTAGTTTACTTATTGATTCTTTCCTCTTATCTGTTTGTTCGTGAAGTCACTTCGTGCGTATCAAACCCAGGGGAGGGCTACCAATAACAGTTCTCATAACTAGGGATCGGACTGTTCTACTAACAAGGCTGTCCTACCCATCTGGATTCTTGTATCACTGATCCGGATCCCGGTAGGAATGGAGACCTCAGTAGTAGGGAATCAGACTAACTACCTGCCAAACAAGGCTCGAACACTACCTAAAAAGAAAGAGACTTGGAACCTATTCTTGAAATATGAAGCTTGTCAAACGGAAGAGCGGCCCTGCCTAGACACGGGAGCTACTGACGCAAAACACGACTGACGCTACACCGGAATAGCAACACTGCCGCGACACGAGATAGCAGCACTGCCGCGCTTTTAACTCCTAACGCTTTTAACTCGCTAACGCACCACGACTGACGCGTAACAAGAACACACTGACGCGCTTTAACTCGCTAACGTTTAACTCCAGGCTCCTAACGCGCTTAACTCGCTAACGCTAGGGACTCGCTAACGCTTTAACTCCAGGCTCCTAACGCGCAACGTTAGTAGTTGCTTGTTCCCGACTGACGCGTAACGTTAGTAGTTACTTGTCGGCTTGTTCGTTAGTAGTTGCTTGTTTAGTAGTTGCTTGTTCCCGACTGACGCGTAACGTTAGTAGTTACTTGTCGGCTTGTTTAGTAGTTACTTGTCTAGTCGTGTCTTGGCTCTTCGCTGACCTTGCTTTCCTGGCTTTCATTTCCATATCTACTCTATAGAAGTATGCCGCTACTCACTTGAATTCTGACTTTACCTGCTATTGGGCTTACTACACTAGCTTGGAAACTTAGACTAATGTAAACCACACAGGACTACCTTCTCACTAACCGGGAACCAAAACACCTACTGCTAATAGAATGGAATTAACAACTAGTGCTTTAGCTATTAACTACAAGAATCTAACTGGGGGCTTAGCCTTTCATTACTACAAGCAAGATAGCAACCGGTGCTTCTCATACGAGAACTCGAAAGGGGGATTCAAACTAGCACCGAGAAGACCTACAGAAGCAATTGAATCACTGCTAGCAGGGCTTTACCTATAACCTAGCTAACACGGGGCTTTCACTACTATAGAAATCCGAATTGAGCTCGGGAATTCAATTAACAACTTAGAACTACCCTAGTGATAACAGGAATCGAGCTGCCAACTAGGAATTCACAAGGTGCTGAAAGCCTACTACTGATGGGAACGGAACTGGTGCTTTTCTTTCTTTAACCAATGATCCGGAGCCTCACTCGCCCTGGCACTCCCAACTTCCCTCTCTTAGCACACCTCTCATTTTGCCTTACTTATTTAATTATTCAATTAAGCATTCAGTTTACTTATATTAGAATGTGAAGTACATCGTAAAAAACTCCACTCGAAAGTCATAATGGAACGCTGCCCCAATGCATTGAACTATAACAATACCGCTACTCGAACAGCAACTGACAAGGCTATAGCTCTAACACATGAATTCTACTAGTACCGACTTGTCATTAGCCAACCCTCAGCTTAAACTCATTCTTTTTCTACTGATCGTCGGGGTTCAAAACGGACCTCGCCTACCCTTATTTTCATATTGCTTTGAGGTTCAACCAGTGCCTACTAATACTCTCTCTTATAATAGGGAATGTCATTCATAGGTATGATCCCTGGCGCCTATGGAGATAGAACCAAGATGCCAAATACAAGAATAAAGAAAAGAATAAAGAAACTAATAGGTATAATGTAGCACACCCGGCATGAAACAAAGAAGTAAGGATTCAATTGGAAAGTAAAGATCCCTGTCGAAGTAAACTAATACGAATTTCCATTACTGCTTCCGAGAGTAGAACTGCCTCTTCTAAGACTGAAACCCCTACTTATAGGTATAAGACCTTAGGATCGACAACTCCGGTAGAAAACCTTAGGAGCGATAACCCTTACTAACTATATAAGATCAGAACTCGGAATTGAGCTAGTGTTGACAAGAATCGCACAGCTGGACCGCCCCTATGATATTCCCTAGTATCCCGAGCCTTACCTCAAAGCTTCCAAGCTTAGTTAGAGTCTGCCTCTCCTTAAGACAAGCCTATCTTTACTGTCTTTTATTCTTTAACATGCCTTATTAAGGTTCATAGGTTCATGATTCTTTTCACCGATATTAGAATATGCTCTATCTAGCATACAGTATGAGAATAACCCTACCTAATAGGGGCAAGGCAAGGGTGGAACTACCAATACCTCTAAATGATCCCCCTCCCTCCTAACTAACTGGGCTTCGACTACTGCTTCTAAGCCTGTTCCCCCTTGATTAAATTCTTCTATTCCTGTCTTTTAGACTAAACACCACCCAGGATTTCTTCTGAAGCACCAAGTCAATGAACTTAAGCACCAAGTCAATGAAGTGGAATCCCGAGTTATCAGTAGAAGTTGAAGTAGAGTCATAGAGGGAAGAAGCCGAAGATCACCTAGCTCGAATTGAAAGAGAAAATGAATGTTTGAGATCAGAACCTGTAGATTGAACTGGATATAAATCAGAAGTATAGTATAGTAATAGTATTCTGACTTCTGTGTTTGATTCCAACTACTGAATAATAAGTAAGGATATTGAACTCGGAACTGAGACTTGAGCTACTGAGAAAGGGAATCCACCCATACGTAATTGAAATGCGACTCAAAACTATAGGCCTGCCGCTGCTGAACCTAAGCCTGCCGCCCTTGTATTTAAGCCTGCGTTGCCTATCTTTTCTTATTAGAATATTAAGTAAGAACTACTCCCCTAAGCTGGAATCACTAACTATTATGAAATATAAATAAACATAATAAGGCTCGGTGCTTGCCCGGCTGTGAGTAAGATTGATACGCTGGTGAATAATGCTTTGTTTCCTTACATTTTCTTATGATAATGAATAAGGTAAGTGTGCTGCAAAGGTAGTGTTTCATTCCCGTAGTGGTAGTTAAGTGCATTGGAGAATGACTGAATGAATGGCTGTTCACACGCAGACTTATTTCTGGTCCGCTCCAGGTGTGTTGTATCATACTAGGGTTTCAATCAATGTATCAATAAAAAGGGGTTCGTTTTGTATCATACTAGGGTTTTCAATCCAAATCAATAGGTGTCTCTTACTATGCTCTGGAAACAATTATTCTATATATATATATATATATATGACCATTATCTATTACTATGACTTTGCTTTGAAACCCATTATTATATTACCATTTATGACTATTATTTGACTTAGTTTCTTGTCTGTTTGGCTTATTGGCTTGTTTCTTGTGCAGAAGATCTGATTGCAGTGTCGGAATTGCTTTTAGTCATTCAGCTCGGAAAACGGTAATTGAATCCATCTCTTTTGCATACATATAGGATTATAGGAATTTGAGGAGCTAACCGACGCCCTGAGTCTTGTGCCGCGCCTGCTCATGAATTCACCATTGACTTTGATCCTTAAGCGCAACTTGACTTAGCATTTCATCTTGTTCTGGTTGTGTCGTTACCGTCACCATTACTTTTTATTGCGCCATTGTTTGTTGACTCATCGAGAGCTGCACTTGCACTGCTCACTTTAGCCTCCGATCCAGATTCTTCTGCTGCTTACTTGCATACTTGCTTGTTAGTTAAAGAATATCCACCTATTAATAAAGATTGAAATCCATGATTGATAACAAGATTGGAACTAGTAAAGTAAGCCTGACAAGAAGGAAGGTAAGAGTTCAAAGCAAGAGAGGCAGATCGAACCCAAGAGTAAAGAATATGAGAAGCAAGTGGCAGACTTCAAACAAGCAATAGCAGGATTAACATGGAGATCAGGGTTTAAAGCAAGGACCACAGATGAGTAACTAAATTCTGAGTTCAAAGTCAAAGGATTGGAGCACGGTTGGCGAGAAGTAGATGTATTCTTAATTAATGGTTTGTGATTGTAAGGGGCATGCTTGATTCTGATAGCTATTTGTTGGATTCCCGAGTGCTATTCTTCTTGGTATCGGTTTCATTTTACTCAGTACTAGTGGGATTCTTTGCATTATCTTTTATTATTATATTATCGCTTGCTCCCCACTTAAGTAGTGGTGTCAGCCCCGGAAGCATAAGTGACAGAATTCTGGGTAAGAAAGAAAGCCTTAGAGGTCAGAGTCACAGGATGCAATGCAACTAACGAGTGGCAGCTCAAGAGACAGTAAAGCAAGTGAGCACAATGCCCCGCGGCTGTTAAAGAAAGCAAATAAGGATAAGCAGACTAGCAAATAGGTAGGTTTCACTCGGTACCGCTAGAAGACAGGGCTCGGCTCGGGTATTGTAAAGTAAGGCTATCTCTCTATGAGGAAGAAGGTAGACTTCACTAAGGGAAAGACAGCTTTGGAGTCGTCCGCAGTGGTTGGTTTCCTAGCTGTTAATTGGATTCTTATCAATAGCAATGTCAGTTTGATAGCTAGTAGAGATAGACTTATCTAAAGGAGTTTCGGAATAGAAGTCAGCATACTTAGGTGTTAGGGTCGAGGAGGTAAGTAAGGCTGTTAGGTGGTAGTCGATTTCTTACTTTTGAATTGGACTCTTCTGATCCGGTGTCTATTCCTGTACTACTTAGCTAAAGTCCTAGTTTCTAGTTTCAGTAGAATAGTAGAAACAGCCTCCTCCGCTAAACTCGCTGACGCGTCACTCTTTTGAGTCTATTCTTTGTAACCTAAACCCTCTACAGTACTGGTTAGTCTTTAGCCTTATACTAGATGCGCCACATCCCCACTCTGATTATGATTATGATTCCTATTGCTAGCCCCAGCTAATAACTAACTGCCCTTCTTTCTATTCGAATTCCTATTCCTTCTTATTCTATTACTAGCCGACGTATCCTTCTTGCCTGCAACCCTGACCTATGTATTCTGTAGACCTAACGTATTCACTGGATCTACCACATGTATTCACGGGACCTCCTCCCTTTATTAACTACCTCTGATCTTAGGCCCGATCCATCTCTTCATGATGTCTTCAATAAAGAAAATCTCTCTCTTAATGATGTCTTCAATAAAGACAGAAATTGATATACCATGTAATCAAGTAAGGCTTCGGGGGGACATCAGACGCGCATCGAAAGGTAATTGTCTCTGGGGCGTGTCCTCATGATTCAAGTGATATCACCTATTCTGTCAGTAACACCACTTCTTCTTAGAGCAGTCATTCAATCAATCAGTCATTGTTCGAAAACAACGATGGTTATAGCACCGGCCCGACACATACCAAACACGGACGGGAGAACCACACACACCGGCAATTATATGTATCTCAAGATTCAGTCTTACCAGTACCCGGGCGCATCCTTTGATACTGGGAGAGTTGTTCTGTTCTCTTATCTTGGCGAGGTATCCTTTGATGCAAGGCAGGGTATAGTTGTTGCTCTAGTTTCATCCAATGTCAAGGTAGAAGTTCGGCAATAAGAATGATGTTGACTATGACTAATAATAAAGGAATGGGAGCCTAACCACCTATAAGGCAAGATGTTAGATCGGGAAAGTAAGACCAAAAGAAAGGAGTCCCTAGGGAGGAAGCAAGGCTATAAAAGGTTAAATACATATTGTAGATCAGTAGTGCCAGGTTGATCCTAAGCTACAAGATAAGGTGCTATAGGTGTTCTCAGTGTTACAGCCGGATAGTTAGCAGTTGGATTCCCTATATCAACAACTGGAGATGTCGTACCCTAATTCCTACTAATACTGAGTTTGGTTCTCCGAGACACCAGTGACATTCTTACTTAAGGGATTACTTCTTACTGGGTTAACGATAGGTACTAATTCCTCTACTTATAATTGGACTAAGTCACCTAAGAATAAAAGTAAGCAGCGGAAGAGTCAATAGGAGGGAGATGCTTTAGGGTTAATATTTGTTTGGCTGATAAGAAGAATAGAACTACTCGGAACAATACTTTACTTGAACCCCACTTATCTAAATGAAAAGAGAATAACAACTACAGTTATGGGTGAAAAAGGTGTCTTTATTTACTCTATCTTTCTACTAGATTTCTATGCTACACACACGGGTTCTAATACCAATACCAACTCAAAAGTAAGAATAAACCCATTGATAACAAGGCTATAGCTCATAACAAGGGCGGCAAAGCAGCTGGTGAGTAGACGGCTAAGTTACTATATACTTATATACTAATGTAGGAAGAAAACACTGCATTAAAAGAAAGAATTCACCCACAACTGGTCCAAGCCTTCTATTCGTCCTAGGGGACAAGCCTGACTCGTGCCTTTCGCTCTTACGGGCCATACTTTAGGTATTGCACTACGCCCAACATAGGGATCCGTCTATACACCCGGCCACCTAACTCGGTATTCCACCGATTAGCCACCAAGCTGCTAATCTAACTCCGACTCCCCGGCCTACTTATCTCTATCCCTCGGCTTTGAATATGCCTTTCCGACCTTACATTCATTCCTTTATGAACGCCTACCCTTTTAAGGCTCACTTTCTGGCTATTAGGCTATAGCTGCTGATCCCAATACTTTACCTGGAACACGGGAATTCGACCGGTGCTTCTAGTCCTTTGACTTATATACAATGCACCATGGAATGGAACTACTGTACTGACAAACTTACTTGAACACAGCCCTCTTACAGACACCAGTGCTTCTAATACTTTCTCTACGGAATCCGAATCTGGTCCCTCTGCTGATGAGAAATGGGGCTGGTGACAAACAGGCTTGAAAACCACCTTATGGAGGAGGCAAACTCAACACTAGGAATGCGCTAGTGCCTCAGAAAATAGAGCTACAGGCTACTAGTACTGACAAACAGACTAGAGCTACTACGGCTAATACTTTAACTTAGAATAGAGAATTGAATCAGTAAAGGCGGAGCTCTACTAGTAAATGATCCTTACCGGGGGAGCGGATCCAACTGGGGATAACCAAACTCGAACTGCTAGCACAAGCAGGCTTCAACTAAGAACCCAGGCTAACAACTGGGCATCCAGACATGAGTTTTAGGTCAACAGCGGTAGGTCAACAACCAAACATAGGATTTGAGGACGGAAGTTAAGGCTTGAAAGCACTAGCCCAATTCCGATTTCTAGTAGTGAGAAACCCTCTTCCTGTGGCAATTACCCTTATTGCTCACCAGTGATTGAAGTTGAATATGCCCCACAACTACCTTAGTCTGAGAGCTCTGATGCACTAGATCGTAAACCCACTCTTAGGATTATCTGATAAGACCCACCCTACAAATCGAGCCTACCTTTCCACACTTACATTACATATCTACCTTAGAGGCGGATCTTTTCTCTTATTAATAAGGTGCTGAAAGCCGACAAGAACTCAATAAGTACAAGCAAGACAGCAACCAGTGCTTCCAATACGGATAGAGGAAGTGAAGACTAAAGCCGGGGACGCATAGGCAGTAAAGAGAGAACCAAAGACAAGAGAGGTGAACTGAATAGCGCATTTCATAATATTAGAGCATTAGACATTGAAGTAAGGACCGGAGTCAGTAGATACGGTTTGCAACCAAGCAAAGACCGCTTTAAGGCCGGCAAAGTCAGGGCAGCAAAGCAGCTGGCAGAGGTTAGAGTACGATAAGCGGTAGTACCGGTCTAAGAGTTAGTAGTCACAGCACAGGTTTATAGGCAGTTCAGGCATTAGAAGCTATACAAGAGAAAAGCGAGTATAAGAGGAATGAACCCCATTAGTCAAAGAAACCGGCACCCTTATCAAATTCGAAAGTAAGAATACCTGGCTAAGTTATCCAATTAGAAAGTCAGGGCAGCGAAGAATGAGCTGCGATGGGTAATTGAGTAGATGGTGAGTAGTGTTCTAAAGTCGGAAAGTAAGAGACTAGATCTGTTCCCTAAAGAATAAGAAGAGCAATTAGGTGCCTGTACTAGATGGAAAGGGAGGCAGAATGCAGCTAACGATTTTAGGAATGCGATACGGTCGTTAAGGCATGAAAGCGAGGTTTGGACTACGGAGAGATAGGCCCGGTATTAGTATGATTCTTTATTACGAGCTATAGTTTTGTTAGCCCCGGTGCCAGTATCTTATGCCTCCACGCAATTCTTATTGCCGGAGTGTAGTTACAGCCCGAGTTCCTAGCTGTTGTCTTATAAGCAGTAGGTTATCTCCTAGGCGAGTTCCCCAGTGGTTTTATTCCTATCTATTAGTTGTAGCCCTGTTAGCTAAGTGCAAATCGTTATTTCTATTCTTATTCTATAGGAGCAATATTCGTATCGGTAGGTTAGTTCCCATATGAGTATTGGTAGGCTACTATTGCATGACATGCTACTTCACTTACGATTACTATCATTAGAAGAGAGTAGATAGATAAGTAACAACGGTATTAATACTCTACAGTGATGCTTTCGAGTAAAGGAAGAAATCCGGAAATCGAGAATGGAAGAAAGGCTGTAAAACTCCTGCGCGCCTTTTCGCTCACTGACGCGTAACATTAGCTTAAAAGCCTCTGCCGCGACACCGAACACAGGACTCCGGAATAACTCCTTATAACGTATTTGTTACGAGTTATGTTTTCAAGGTCTTGTCTGTCTAGTGGTGTCTTGCTGGGCAGCGCAGATGGCTAGTGCATTTACTTACTTACTTACTAGCTATAGGGATAGCAATGAATACGCTCTCATCTAATCTAACTCCGGGTATTGAATTGTCTCCCTCGGCCTCGCATCAAAGGCTTATTTGCTTGTTTCTGTTCCTCATCAAAGGCTTATTTGCTTGTTTCATGATTGGTTGGATGGAAGGGCAGCTTGAGCTGCTGAGCTGGCTGGTTTTCATGGTGCCGAAAGAAGGGGCGGAACAGATGAGTTAGCTTGAGTTGAGTCTCTTTGTGGTGTGGACTCGTTTTCATCAATGCAATTCAATCCGTGTCGAGTTCGGAAAGGGCAGCGAGAAATGAGCTGGCAGTAGCTACTGTTGCGTAGGCAGCTAGGGGAGAGCACCGATTCCGTTTTACCGGGAAAAATGGATGCACCCTGGTTTTCCCTACTGAAGCTCCAGAAATGATCTTCACTTTTCCGTTTTACCGGCTTTTTTTAACGTAAAGCCATTTTCCCTGCTGAACCGATCCAAAAGAATCCAAAGTTTCCGTTTTGCCGTGTTTTTCAGACGTTAAGTGATTTTCCCTACTGAAGCTCCAGATTTGGATGATCAAAATGCGTTTACCCGGGTTTTTTCAATGCAAAGATCTTATTGCCAACCCGACAAGCTACTACTATAATGTTGTGCGGCAGGAGCGGTTGCATAGCAAATAGAGAAAGTGGTTGACTCGCCCCCAACTCTACCTACTACTCTATACTATCTGTATTCTTAACCTTCTCTTGAAACTTCTTCTTATTCTTTCTTTATGAGCCATCGTTCCGCTGCCCAGCAAGACACTACTAATGTGGCGCGCAGG
>JAIWVJ010000049.1:0-61965 GCA_024322285.1 Musa beccarii
GGGAATCAGATAGTACTGGCGATTTTCTTCTTACTCAACTCCTTCCCTTCTTATTCTGATACAGATCTCGGAGACTTTACTTGCACTGAAAGAGACTCATATGATCTCGTCGGCAAAACCAGAACAGCTTCCTAACGTTCTCCAGCTTCTTATCTTATTAAAGAATGAATTTCAACAATCCGTTCCCCAACTCGCACAAGTAAATAAGGAATATTATCGAGCGCAATTACAATTAATTGAAGAGCACATGCTTGGTATATGATTTCTAGTCATATTCCCTTCCTCTACACAATACCATTGTTCTTTTGCCGAACTCTCAGATCTAGATCCAGCCTTCACCACCCGATTGAGAATCCTTTCCTCACTTGAAGAACCGCACGATTCAAGTCAACCCGAACCCTACTTTGCAGTTTACTTACTTTCCCCTTTCCTTTCTTTGTCGACCTCTTCCTTCCAGGTCATATAAAGAATCGATGGAGTTTCAGACGTGGTGGATTGGAGGAGTAATCGTAGGATCGTCTTCCGGCGATGGATCAATTTCTGCCTTATTGCGCGTATGCATTCTCTTCTCATCCAATCGTAGAAGCCATTCTAAGCCCCTCTATTCGGGACCCTATTATTTAGCCCGCTGCTTAAAGGAACTTGAGAAACCCGCCGAGAGAACCAATCTCTGGTAAGCTGTAACCGCATAAGGCAACAAACATTGGTTCCAAAAGAAAGGCAGCCTGGGAGGTGTAGCTTAAAGAAGGAGAAAGATCTGAGTTAACCCAAAGGAGAGGGATAGGTAATAAGTCACTCTTATAGGCATAGCGCCGTTCTTTAAGCCGTATTTACCTTGCGCATAGCCGGTCTTTCAGTTGTCAAAGAATCTCTCTCATAGGTGAGCTCTCGGGTAAGCGAGACTGAAAGCTTTCTTCGCAGCATGAGAGCAAGTTATAAACAGGAGGAGGTGCGTCTAGCCTGAACCCTTTGGCCAGTTTTCTCTAATATTACTTTATTGCTAAGGCATCGGTTTGAGGAAGCAGGGTAATGCGATTCTATTAAAGGGTAAGCTAGTTAGTGGGAATAGTTCTTTCTTTCCTGGGGCGTAAGCCAGCATCCACCTCACGAACAAGCAGTCCCACGTAGCACTAACTATCAATTGAATAGCTTAGTATAGTATAGAATACGTCTCAGTTCTGCCTTAGCTATGGAGGGGGGAGTTTTAGGTATTGTGCTTATTCGATTGTATGGTGGAGCCAGCATTTCTTCTCCGAATACTACTACCCAGTGGTTTTGGAATAAGATGTAGCCTCGTTTTTCTCCTTATATGCCTCAGTAATACATTGACTATAGCCGTCCCGATGTGAACTCACCTTTACCTAGTACTTTGCTATTAGTCTTATCAAGAAGAATGACCATATGTCCTGTCAATTCCATAGTGTCTGGCTTCCCGGCTTGACTTCTTTGACTACTTCCCTGGGACTTAACTCTATGTAAGGCCCTAATTGTAAGGAAAGAAAAGAAAAACGAAGTCAATATACCTCTTATGGGTTGACTCTTCTCCGAACTCTTCTTTTAGAACCAGAGCACGGGCAAGCCCTCTAAGCAATTTCCCCAATCCAAATATAAGTAACAGCAATTGCTATTGAATCGGAGGCTATAGAATAAGCGGATTCTATAAAAAGTAATTCTTCTTCTTTGACGGGCAGGAGCACATTCTTACTTTCAGTTTCAAGATGCAAAGTAAAGAATCTAATAAGTAAAGCAGTCTCTAAAGAAAAGATCGATGCCAGCTCCGCTTCCTTCTCACATTTTATGGGTAGGGCGCCTTCAACTGCGGGAACACGTTCTTCAAATTGAAAGCAAGAAAGACCAATGTCATTCGCGCGCTTACTCTTATCTGGTCGAGTGTGGCTGGGATTCTTTTCCTCTTTCTTTCTTTTTCTTTGCTATCTACGAACGTAAAAAGAAGTGAATGTGATGTGGTATCTTACTTATCAACGTCTTAGAGATTGGGGATCTTATTCCAATTCCAATTCTAAGCCTACCCGCTATGAAATCAGTAGAATAAGCGGATTCTATAAAAACTCATTTTCGGAAACATTCTCCGATTCCTATACTACATATGGTTGAGCAAAAGAAACCGACACTGAAAAGTGGTAGCATACTATGTTTCTTTCCTCATAGGATTAGGAGATATAATATGATCGAGCAACAAAAACGGGTTCAGCGGTGTTAGTGTGACTATCTTATTTGGATAGAATAGATTACTTATTGGAGACATCAACCGATGAGGAGACAACCTATAATTAAGTTACCTCTTTATAGATCCACATTTACCAGGGAATAGATAATCCCGGGAGAGTAGGGAGCAGGTAGGAAACTCACTCGTGTTTTTAGTCCGCCTAGTTGGGGCGTTCCGGAAGTAAGGAAGGCTTTACCCGCGTATCATTCCTTCTCTCGCGTCCGTCCTTCTCTATTTGATTCTTTGTGGGGGCTCCAAATCTCTTGTGCTTTTCTAAGTTCTAAGGCCTGAAGTAAGCCATAGGTAATCTCTCAGTAAGTCAAAAAGGACAGATTTCCTTTCCCCACCTAGCTAAAAACGGAGTTTCAAGAAAGCCTTAACGGGATATTGAAATTCCATTCCATACCAGTCCTAAGAAAATGACTTATACCAGTCTGCCAATTGAAATTAAGGTTGAGTCTAGCCTTGCAAGAAGATCGAATCTAGTAGTTAACTTCTTTCCTTGCCTGTGTAAGTCTATGGCCTCTCTACATCCGGGGACTTGGTTGCTAGCATACGAGGTTTTCGTGTGGGTAAGGGAATCTCATAGTGGAAAGGGAGTTGGCCCTTAGGCTCAAAGCAATCAGTAAAGAGTATTAGTTAATAGGCGGATCGAAGGATAAAGATGGATAGTAATGGATTGGATGCCTAGCTTGATTAGAATCATCAACTCTAACTCTCTGGTTTGGAATTCTGCTTTATAGAAGAGTTGTCTTATCCCCTTCTCCCGACTAACTAAGCGCTTTCAGTCAATTCAGTAAAGTATGGAGGCATTGGCTGAGTGAAAGTTGACTTGCTTGATTCAGTCAGTCTTAAGATCAGATCATTGGGGATAGCTGGAATCTGTCTTTCGATTTTGAAGGAAGAAGTGTCCTTACCGCTAGGTCGCTAGCAATAGCTCGCTTCCTTTCTTTCATACACCAATTCCACAGTCTAAGTTTAGGATCGATTGGTACCGGAATCCTCAGGATTATTGATCACAAATCGCTTGTTATCGCACTGTCCTTACTTGCGCCTTCACACTCATACTAGGAGTCAAAGAATGAACTCTGAGCTATTGCATAAGATAAGAAGTGGACATTCTTTTCTATCTTAGAAGAGTAAGCATTCCCTCTATCACTATCAGTTGGTCCGATAGGCGCTATAGACTATAGTTAAGTTCCTTTACCTCCCTAAACCCTATCACTATAGTAAGATCTAGAAGGCAAAATTAGGGTTCTTTTCTTGATATATATTCGATTACATAAGCCATAAAGTAGGTAGCCCCGAAAGGCGAAGTAAGCAACTTGTCAAGATGCTCTCCCGCATATAGGAGTTCACCATTTGGTTTTTCTAGATGCGAAGACAGACTCGCTATCTTTCCCCACGGGGCGGTTCGGTATGAAGGTTAGTAGGGAATAACTAAGTCATTGTCTTTAATAGAATATGGAGATAGAGAATGGATGAATAAGTCCCCAAGGGAATTCGATTATCATTATCTTTAGACAATCTCTTTCCTTTGCTTACTATCTTTCCTTCTTTCTAGCTTGGCTTGGATAATGAGATGACGGTTGTTGGCTTACTCTTCTAGAGCAGGAAAGTATCTCGGGCTACAAGGAATCAAATATGGAGTTTGAAAGGCGAGTTCCTGTTAGTTGCTCGATAGATTCAATTCTTTGGGGAGAGTCTGGAGTGAGTGGTTCTTCACTTCAAGAATAGGTTGGGGAAGAAGAATCCGCAGCAGCTCCCTCAAACAGAGGACTTGCTCTGGACGGTTGGGTTTACAATTCCAATGAAACAATGCGAGTTGACTCGGCACAAAAAGATGCTGTCTAACAAGTCACAGGTAGATCACCATCAGCAACAAGTGGTTTTCCAGGTGGAGTATAAAGAGTTGGGTGTATAGATAATAGTATATAAGATGGAATAGGGATAGATCTAGCACATAAGGATTAATAATCAAATAAGAGGTCTACGTAATAGAATCCGTAATAGGGTACGAGATAGCGCTACACTACAGATATGGTTCCTACTCCGGATATGCCTAAAGCTTCTGATTGAGTTCCTACTTCCGGATACAGCATCCCTATATCCTACTCTGGATACAGCTAAAGACCAATACATACCCTGGTTTTCGGGTGACGAGAGAGAAACTGAGCAATCTTCCAGACTAATAATCAATTAAGTATTCACTTTAGCTCGGAAAGAATCCATTCTTTATTAGTTGAATAAGCAACGGTGCAAGCACAAGGAAGGGCATTGTGGAGCTTTGGAGGTGTCAGCAGAACAAGTAACTAAGAAAGCAAAGGTGCTATGAGCCAAACAAGTAGTAGAGAGAATTCCGGTAACAGAATTATGAGCGAGGTATTCTATAATTGGGTAACTCACCTGGTGCTACTTCCTTACAGAAAGACACTTCAGGGCGGATGCATTTGATGGTGACTTGATAACTTCTTCTTCTCGGCTTCAGAAGAGATTCTACTAATTAACTTAGCGCTTCAGAAGAGAGGGCAATCCGTTTAGTGTGTTTCTCAGTTCCAGAGCAGGGGTCGACCACTACTCGGGAAAGCCAATAAATTACCTCTCTCTGATGCTGATGCTCTATATGTTATGAATGAATTGAATCCTTCTTGCTCAACTAGAAGATTGATTTATGAACCAACAACAAAGGGAAAACCAAGAACTTATCTCGGTGATAATGCTCGAACAACACTCTTGTTTGCTGATTCCTCACCTGACGGGGTGCTTGTTTCTGTTTCATATTAGCCGAGATCAGATGCCGGATCTTATTAATGAGCGGTATAAGGATATTACATAAATTCCTTGTTCAACTGATAATCATCTATATTGCCACAACAGATAGAATGGAGTAAACTAAAAAAGCTTCCATGTTGAATGAGGCACCGCCATCCCTACTTGAATCACTCCGCTAGGCAGTCCGAAACATCCAATAGTGGTTGTTCAGTGCGAAAGTAAGCAACATCAATCGGTGGTGCAAGTTCCGTTCTGTTCTGGTTTCATCTCCATAAAGAAGTAGTTCTGTAATTGACAGCCGAGAATCCGCATCAGCTGTTAGAAAGTAATGCTTTAGGAATGAAGGTGGATTCAAAAGCAGGTCGAGTAATTGAACAGAGGTTTCATAGAGCTAATGGCAAATTACCTCACAACTATACGCTTGGCCCCCTGGTGAGGATCAAGAATGTGACAGATAAAGCAACAAACTTGTTATGGAACGGTAAACACAGTCTGAGAAGGGAATAGGAACATACATGGAGAGACACCGTTAAGAACTAAAGTATCCATACATCAGAATGTATCAACTCAAAGGAGGCAGAGGACCTTATTTTTCATATATAAGGAGAAAAGACTTCTTTATTAGTTTAGCAAAACGATAAGTCTCAAACAAAGAAACAAAGAAAGAATTGGCATGCATAAAAAAAGGCATACAAAGATTAGGAATCGAGTGCGTCCCCTACTTCCTCGGTGTCATGACAAGATTCTGCCTTTCATGGGTGGTTGTGTAAGAGATTGCTGAGGTCTACTGGGGAGTTGTTTAAGACCGGGAGGGGAGAGGGATTTGAACCCCGGGCTGCTTAGAGCCGTGCCAACCTTTGGCCTCTGACTCCATGCAGTCTTCCATACCCCTCCCCGTAAGAGGAGTATTGTCCATTTCTCACGGATCGGTAAACCGCAGCAGGGGAAAGAGAAGGAGATGGTATATAGGCATATCGCAATCATTCCTCTATCATCTGCATATCCCTTCTGCCCGATAGCCATTCCTTATGTCTCTCCAATATTGGATTTGCCATACTCGTACCACTGCTTGTAAGTATGCCTCCGGTGATGAAATCATCAATGCTCCTACTTATACAGGGATAGCAGGTGACTGATCCATTTACAGAGGCATAGCCCGACAATCATATTGCCTGGTAAAGCTACTATGTCACTTTTGACCTCAGACCAGAGAAAATAGCAGCGGATTCTCGAACAGCGTAAGATTACCCAAGACCAACAACGGCTAGTGATGAAGCACTTACACTTAAGAAATCTCTCTAACCTCCTACTCTCACGGTAAGAGCTCCTTCTGAAACAACTTCTATTCTAATGAAATCTCGGACATTAAGTCAGTGAAGTTACTTTCTGGATAGGCACAGCCTTTCCTTCCCCAGCTTGTTCTCTGTCCGTGGTTACCCTATTATGGCAAACAGCCTATTTGTACTAACAGGACCTGGGCTGCTCCTTCTGGGCATATTCCTTCTACTATTGATGAAAACAACCTATTCTTGAACAACGTATTCGTATAATGTGAAGAAAGAAGAAGTTCCCGAAGTCAATTGAAGAAAGAAAAGCAGAAGTTCCTTGTCAGCCTCCCCCGACGCCTTTGTTGACTATCTAGCTGCAATCCGAACCCTTAGAAAGCAGAACCATATATGCTAAAAAAACCATAGAGGCAAGGGAGAAAGCTGCGTTAGTGAGTTAGCCTACTTTCGCCGTCGTGCTAACGCGAATTATTAACAGAACGAAACTACAAGGAAAGCCCCCAAAGCATATACATAGTACTTTGCGCTGAAGAACCCTGATTGAGCAAGTACTGTTTACACGGGTTTTAGTGAACTTCCTTTTCCGCGGGCAGCTTACTTGAGAACTGATCCTGTGAATCCACTGCCAGGCTCTACTCTAACAACTGACTTTGGCACTGCCGAAAGAGCGGCCCTGCCGCGACACGAGGAACTACTGACGCTACACCTGACGCGCTTTAACTCGCTAACGCGCTTTTAACTCGCTAACGCGCAACTAGAACTCCTGCCGCGTTACGAGGAACTACTGACGCTCTTATAACTCCTAACGCTTTTAACTCGCTAACGCTAGGGACTCGCTACCGCTGAAAACAGGAATTGTCATAACTTCGTTATAACATACTATTGTTGCTGCCGCGCCACATTAGTAGTGTCTTGGCCGTCTTGCGCCTGCAAGAAGGGCTGCCGCGCCACTACTGACGCGCCACATAAAGTGTCTTGTCGGCTTGGCGGTCGTTAGTAGTTGCTTGTTTAGTAGTGTCTTGTCTAGTAGTGACTTGGCCCTACGCGACACGTAATAGCAACACTGCCGCGTCACATTAGTAGTGACTTGGCCCTACGCTACACATTAGTAGTTCCTTGTCGTCAGCTCATTCTTCGCTGCCCTTGTTTGGAACAGATCTGTTGGCCCCCACATTCTTATACAATACCTGAGTTGCGGTAAGTCTAGACTTCCCTAGTGCCCCATTTCACCATATTGTTCCCTCGCTACTATGATGGAGGATTCTGTTTCCGACTCCCCTCATTAAGTATTGCTAGGTCCAGGTCAAGTGCCAGTAAATGAGAAAGAAGAAAGGAGTAAAGTGCCAAGAAAAGCCAGCTCATTCTTCGCTGCCCTTACGTAATTGGTGGAATCCCAAACAAGTAGTAGTCCGGGTCTGGTCTGAAAGGGAAGTTGATCCGACTTTGTTTCAAGAGCAAGAGATACGTATTACTTACCACAACTCGGCAGAGAAACAGGCTATCGGAGTTAGTTTATTTGTATCGGAAGTAAGAAATAGGAAATAAGAAAGAGGCGCTGAACTCTTTTAAGAACATTCCCCACTAATTCCCTATAAATTTCATTAATATCTTATTAAGGATTACATTTCGGATTAAACTCGTACTAGGCGAACAGCTTTTTAGCCTTACTTTCCTCTCCAGCGCTTGGGAATCTATACCTTGGTAAGACAATGGTTCTATCTATTGGCCCTTGGGAAGACAAGACGATGCTTCTATCTCCATTTTCTATCTGTAGTAACAATGCCAGTTCAAGCTATCTTCGTAGGTCCCATTCATTCTCGATAATCAGTGAGCAATCCATTTCCTAGAGTAGTCAATTCTTACCATAGAGAGTCGTGAGCGTTCTTCACAGCCTCTTTTTCTTTATGAGCCGAAATCACTGGTTTCATGGGTCTTATAGGTCATCCTCTCAAAAGACAGAAATATAGCTTCATTTTCGGGAAAGAACTATCGGGCTCTTTCTTCCCTTGGCAATAAATAATCTAATCTAGCGGAGACTCATATAGAATAGAGTAAACAAACACTCGAATGAAAATAACCTGAATAAGAGAAACATTAATGAAAATAGTAGTGCACATAGAATCAAATAGAATCAAATTACTCATAACTTAATGAACTCTACTACTCTGTAAGCGCTTGTTTCTTCATATTCTACCATTCAGTAACATAACTCCTATTACTTAATAACATATCGGCATCCTCATTCATTGGTCCAGAAACAGCATTCACCTGAATAGCCAGACCAAGTCAGACTCTGTCTAAGCCATCGCCCTATACCCTACTTCCTTCTTATGGCTCTGAACTCTATCTCGGCACATCTTTGAAAGTACCATCGGCTCTTTTTTACTGTGTCAACAATACCTTACCAAAACTCTCTTTTTCCGGAGATTGATCAAGATTGATACTATCCCATTTTGACTAGGTAGGCTTTTATGGCAGTGATGGTACTGGATTGCTTTAGGCACAGGGTTTGATCACCGTCGTGGAATAGCGATGGTTTTCTTCGCTACGACAGGCTCCACTCCAGAGCTTCTAAAAAAGAAAGATCACAGGGCCTAGCATATGTTAGAACGTAGCCTGAGCGCAGAGTGGTATGCCGAAATAAGTCTCACTTTTTGATGGAGGGGGAATGTCTTAAGTCTATCTCCTCCGATGCAGCAAGATTCTTTGGACTTCGGCTAGCAAAGGAAAGGTTCAATCAAAAGATTTGGATAGACGTCGACACCCACCACTTACGTAACTAAGGGTACGGACTTATGCGGTAGGAAAGCAGAATGAATCCCAGTACACTCAATGCATGCTGTGAAAGTCTGTCTATGAATTCTACCTAATTAACTGATGAAAACGAATTCCCACTTATTCTTTCGGACCGGGGGTGGAAGTGCTTTCCGATGAAGAAGTTGTCTTGTATAAGGTTGGTTATGAACGGCCTTAGGGTCCCTACACTACTGGACTCGCAACAAATCCTATGCCTTGTGAAAACTCATCCTATGCCTTGTGAATTAGTCTATACTATCTAAAAGCAATAAGGTAAGCCTGTCTATAGTGCTTCTATATGTGTCAATAGCTAAATAATATTCAAACAAGCAAGTCGTAGAGTTCGTTCCAACACCGAGTTGTACTGAAGTTGAGTAGATGAAACCTACCTATCTCTGTGGTTACTTTGTTTCTATATAATGTAAGTAAGTTCCATTCAGCTTGTTTTGTTTGTAGCTTTTTCCGTTGTTTGTTGACTTACTCATTCAACTTCCTAAAACAATAGGGTTGCTTGTTTAGTAGTGTCAGCTCAATTCTTCGCTGCCCTCTCTCCCAGCTTTCGACGCGCCTTGCTATTCTCTCAGGGAAACTCCTCCAGTGACGTCTTTCTGTACTTGGACTCCAGTCAAGTAGTTTAGATAAGCAGTTTGCTCTTTTTCAGGTGCCATTAGTCAAGTGCCTTTTGTCCTATAGATTCGCTCTAATTGGAAGATTAAGAACTAAAGTGCCTCTTCTCTTGTGTGCCGGTAGTAAGGAAAGCAGCTGAGATAGATGGAGCAGCCCTGAAAGTGCTTTATTGATTTCGAGTCGGGAATGGAGCAGTGGCTTAGATTCCCTGATGGAGTAATTGGTTTCGTTTTTCTCTCGTTCACGTTGATGGACCGGGTTCTGTTCAAGCTGCTGCGAAAGAATTCGTCGAAGGGTTGGAACGAGCTTAGCTTACCCTTTACAGAGAGTAGAAAGTGCTTTTTATAGAGAGCATTCGATATGATGAAGCGGTACCTTATGAACCCACCTGCACTGGTCCCATCAACGCCGGGAAGGCCCCATAGGTATCCCCACGAAACTAATTAGGCATACGACAGGACTAGTGTCGCACAACGCCAATAACCTCAAGAATGCATAGCAAAAATAGACTATATGTTATGTATTATATGTACCGATTCAAGTCAAAGGTCATAAGCCTTACGAAAAGGGAGCAAAGCAAGGGTTGTTGGCGACATCCGTTGGCATATAACAAAGGCCCAGTGAAAGCCAATGACGGAGTAAGATCTATCTAAATATAATATACCTAACCCAATTTAGCTTCTTCTTTAAGCCTATTTCGAGACCATTCAACTCTAAGGGGAGTTACTTGAGGGAAGACAATGACAATCTCGCTCAATAGAATGCGAGTATCAATAACCTGACTGAAAAGGCCACACTGGTAGTAGTAGAGCTCCGGATGTCAGCTGGGACTTTCCCTTCCTGTCCAAAAAAACCAAGCCACGAATTGAGATAAAAGCTGCTGAATAAATGGAATGAATGAGACAGCTTGAGAAAACCAATGCATCAGGGCTAGGCTTACTATGTCTGTCTGGCGTACCTAATCTTTGTATAGGGCGGGCGCGTGCTACTCATGACAAATGCATTAAGTTATCCTCTCGACAAATGCATGAAGTTTTCCTCTCATAATAAGCCATACCTATCCAACAAATAACAATAACCTTAACATAAACATAAATAAGTACGATGAGAAGCCTATTAATTAAGCGAGGCCTTTCGAAGTGCTGTCAGCTCAGGATGCCTAGAGCCGCACAACGTGTGGTTTCAAACCTAGAAAGGAGGTTGTTAGCAGATAGGAAAGGCCAAGATCCTAACTTTACGTCCCAAGGAGTCTCTATTACTCTTCGTTCAAGGCAGCACTTTCACCCAATGTTACAGTGGCTCTAGCTAAGGCAGCCAGCGGTATAGATAAGACGCTTGACTCTCAATTGAGATAAGCTACTTAGACTACCTACAAGGGCTGCAACAAGAAACCAGCCCCCAAGAATATGTCTATGGACAGAATTCTAAATGCGGTGGAAGATCCTTCGAAAGCGAGTTGCAAAGAAATACCCCTTTAGCGTCGGGGAAAGCATCCAGAGAACAAGGGGCGTAGCGAAAGACAGAAGAATCTGAGGCGAGGCGGATTTAGACAACCAACGTAAGCTACGAGTTCGCACCCCAACCAACAGCAGCGCGAAACTTGCCTTATCTGAACTAACGCACTCAGAAGGTTCAATCTGTCTGGCTGCTAAAGGAAGAGCTATAAGAGAAGAAAAGTGAGCTACCGGTTGTCCGTTTTGAATATGCCACTCGTTTGTCTTCCTTGTTATTCGATTTGGATGGGGACATTGTTGATGGTTCAGCTGATTGTTGGCGTCTTGCGCGTGCGTCAGGAGTCTATAGGTATGAATTTCTGGTTTTTTTATTTGCAAATCGTGTTTCTTCTTCGATGCGGGTTCATAGTGGACGTTTGCCTGGCTATGTTTCCAATCGTTTAGTAGCCACTGTGGCTCGCTACCTTACTTCATTTTGAAAGATTTTGTATTGTGATTCCATCTGTCTGTGGTTGGTCTAGGCCCTCTTTTCTTGCAGGTGAAAGCTTGCTCCCCGTGTCGTTTTCTTCGTTCCCGTGTAATCCGGTGCGAGTGTCACGAGTTTGTTTGAAATAAGTCCAATGAGATGATACGAAAACAAAGAGTGCAAAGTGGGCTCAAGTCTAGTGGGGCATGGTTTCGAAGGTGGGTTAACTACTCGTAATAGGCAGTATCACTTTGTTAGAGAGAATGCTTGGTTTCAGGCCCTATACTAATTACTTGCGGAGTGAAGTAGGCGGGCCAGGCCAGTAGCACGCATGCCCAGGATAGCAGTCCAAGGGTTTCAAGCCAGTACCAGTCAGCTAGCTTAAGTTCTCAAGTGAAGAAGTATATCCTAGCAGCATATTCATTGTATAGAATAGTCTTCCACCTTTAGTCCAACACCCCTTTCCTGTTGATGGTGAGTGAGAAATATGAATCCTATAATAAGCATCGAATTCCATGGTGGTTTTGAAAGAAGAAACTCTTGGAGGAAATGCCTTCTTAGCTTAGCAATTGAATAAACTCCTAGAAATAATAAGGAGCTGTCACGAAGGGAATGATTGCACTAGTCCCACACCACCGACCAGGCAAAGGACCATGTCATTGAATTGTTGTCAGGTCGTCCCGCTCCTACTTTAAGCGGATCCATACCAGAAGCCGAATTCCTGATGAGATAGACAAAATCGTGGCCGAGTTGCTTTCAATGGGCCATATCATACACTTGATTTGCATTGGTCTTCGGGAGACCGCCTTACCAGTTCTTATACATCTGTGTCTACGTACAGAACAATCCTACTTCACTTAGGAGGTACGCTAGGAGTCGCTTCGCTTATATCCAATGCTTACGCTCCATAAGGTATTTCTATCTTATCTAGCTAATTACTTTTTTAGCTAATTAGTTCTCCCTGGTGGACCCACCTTATAGTGTTCTCGATCCGCTCGATAACTCCTTCCATAGAAATAGCAAACTACCTCGGTTCGCCGGCGGTCGCACTTTACTTCCTTTTACACTGCCCGGAATACTTCAATTTCCCCTATCTACTTAAGTTCGATCAATAGAAATAGATGCCCCTCTTCGAGCTGCTCTGCCCGGATACCTATTATATGGCTAGATGTTCTGCCTTAATCTGGTATCTTTACCTCATAGATAGAACTGAGCTGAGCTGTCCTTCTTTCTTCTAGTACTTTTCTGAGATAGAGGGAGATAGAGATGGAATTTACCTGCGACTTTCTTAGTGCTTCCTTCTACTTTCACTTGACCCCTGTCTGTCCTTATAACAAGTGAGTAGGAAAAGTCAAGAGGGGATTCAATTCTTTATTGGCTCCGGTGTTTTAATCAATTCTAGAATATGTCACTAATCGAGCAGTCAATAATGTGGTGACGTTACATCTTACCTTTTCATTCTTTCTCTATCTCGTGCAGTTCGGCACAGAACGACAGAAGCAGTTGGTTGGAGCTCGCTACAGCTGTAGGAATTCTCAGATACGGGAGTCGCCATCATGAATCGATTTCTTTTAGAGGAATTAATATCTTTCCTAATGGTAATGTAAGGGAGTCTTGCTTTGTTACAGACCGATCAGGTGGCATAGAGTTTTCTATTCCATTCTCATTATTGGGAAGCATAAAGAAGAAGATATTATTCCTGCCAGTGAACAAGCTTAGTAGTGAACTCAGATATTATTCCTGCCAGTGAACAAGCTTAGTAGTGAACTCAGATATTATTCCTGCCAGTGAACAAGCTTAGTAGTGAACAAGTAACGGCTGCAAAGAATTCACATTCAATTCACCCATTCTTTAGCTAATCACCCATTCTGTGGTGTTGACCGCTCTCTCAGTTAAGTAACCTCACACTTTTCTCTAATCAATTCTGATTTCAGGAGGTAAAAGAACTTCTATATATACTCTATTCTTCATATCGACTCTATTCTTCAATAAAGCCGGAAAGATATGCTAAACACAAGCACCGAACTCTTATATTCTACTTATTTGTAATAGGATGGTAAAGTCTAAAAAGCTGTAAACCTCAAAGGCTCTTTGCCACGAAAGACTTGTTTGCAATTGAATCAGAAGCGAGAGAACGTTTGGACGACCATTAATCCGGCTTCAAGGCTGCTCCGCTCCGAATTAAGATTAATAACCCCTGATATCAGGGCTGTTCAAGTATCATTCTAGATAGAATCCGCCGTTAAGTTCATCAAGAGAAAGGTGAAGTAGACATATCAAGAGAAAGGTGAAGTAGACACATGATAGAAAGAAGTAAACAAACTGCTTACAACACTTCCTTCTTTCGCTTCACTTAGTACAATAGGTCATTTATCTACCCTTGTGGAATTGAGTTAACCCTTTCTAGAATCATATTAGTAACCTAAACCAAACTCACTGCTTACTCTAAGGATACTCGTAGAATAACTACATTATATATGACTGAACTAAAGAAGAGAAGAGAGTTCACAGTATGGTAAGTCTAGTCTCACTCGCCCTACTGCTCTTTACTGTTGTTGTTAATGCTTGAGGAGACGAAGTAGCAAGTCAAGCACCAACCAAGATACTTATAGAAAGGAGATAAGTCAAGCACCAACCAATACTTCTTTTATTACCTGTGGTCTGACTCAAGCTATAAGAACACACAAACCTTGACTGTCCTGATAGAGCCGACGCTTCTAGCAACACTTATTATGAACTACAGCCAACCAACTTGAAACCGTACTCTACCACTTATCAATACCTGACTCTCTCAAACTTAACTACTTATCAGTACCGTACTCTCTACAACTTCGTTTTAGCTACTGCGGGCGGCTAAAGCCATCTCTACAGGAAAGGTTGTTGCTAGTTAGTGAAGGGTGCCTATGATATGATTTTAACTTAAGTGCTCTGTGTTGTTAATCTGTCATAGACTTTTTTTGCACTTCCATTCTTCGGAGTGCTGGTGCATTAGCTTACTTTAGCAGGTGTGTTAGCGAGTGACTTTATAGGAGTTCCGTGAGCTTAAAAGTAAATAGGATTGAAGTGACTTTATTCAATAGGTTTTTATACTCAATTCTCTTCTCTTGGCTTTACAGCTTGAAGAGCGGCCCTGCCGCGTGAATACAGGTGAACTCAGGAATTGTAATGACTTCAAGGGCTCCTCCGCGACACCCGCACTACTGACGCTACACCGGAATAGCAACACTGCCGCGACACTCCTACGCGGAACATTAGTAGTTCCTTGTCGTCTTGGCCCCTCTTGCCAACCAACCCTGTACATGTTCTTTTCTTAACCAACCCTAGCACCCCAAGCAAGAGACTATCAGCGAAGACCAGTGCCAACACCTTGACTGCTGCTACTAGGCTTCTTAACCGACGCTACAAGGCCAATAAGCAGTTAGTAAAAGAATACTATTAATATACTTATCAACACAAGAAACATAAGCAATTAGCTACTCCTTTACTAGTGATTCATTATTTATACCTCTGGAACAACAACAAGTGTTAGCACAACAAAGAAGAACTCTGGTGTGCAAAATGAGAAAAAAGAGATATTTGCTTGGCTCACTAGCACTGGAGTAGTTGCTTATTCATTAGTAGTTACTTAGTAGTTGTTTGGTGGTTCGAGTGAAGAGAGAAAGGTTTGGTCTGCTGGGACATAAAGTAAGGCTTTTACCTACCAATAGGGTAGTAATCCAAGAGTTTACCCGAGGCAAGTCCGTCTTTAGGCGAAGGAGAGGCAAGGGAAACCTAATAAGTAGTTGAAGTGCTCTAGTTCTTTTGAGCAACTGTAGGCAGGATTGGCATCACTCCTCCTGTGTTCGGGAGCAAGAGAGGGAGTTTGAACAAGATCTGAAGCCGGGGAAGTGAGTTTACTAGATGCAAGGGCAGAAAGATCATCCGCTGTTAGAGGTTTGGCAAGGTGCTGAAAGCCCTACCAATATAAGAAGTCAAGAAAGAAAGTAAGGCGGGGATCGAGGAGGGACAGCCTAGCAGGTGCAATAAAGAATTCCAGTTTCTCAGTTAGCTTAGTCTAGAATTAAGTAACAGGGGAGTGGATTATGTCCTAACTTGAATTGGGTTTGATTTCGGGCTTCATTCTCCTTTCATACTTGATTCTACCTCTGCAGCCCACAAAAAGAGAAGGTGCTGAAAGCCTAGATCAACATATGGATTGTATTAAATGCCTCTTCCATCATGAGTCGAGCCGATAACTAATGATCCTGGCTGTCTGTTCGCCTAACGGCTAAAATAAGAAATGATCCTTTCAGACAGAACTGGTAAAGTGATTCTTTTTAATAGACCTACAACATCCTGGGACTATCTATTCGAAAGAGCTAGAGCGGAATACCTCCTTCCCATAATTAGAGTGAAGAGGGGAGAAGATCCACACAACCTGTAAAGAAGGCATGAACAATGGATAGGGCATCTAATCTAGGGAATGCTTGGAATGGGGTTCGCCTCTCAGCGCCTACTATGATAAGATAGTTCTTTAGTCAAAATAAAGTCATGATATTTCTAAGGGAGACCTTACAGTGGTTCAAGGTAACTAAATTAATGTTTTCATGAGATGACTAGAAAGAAATAAGGGATATTGGAAAAAGAAGTCATGGATTCCGCAATACAAAGAGGTTTGAAGCTGTTTTCAAATAAGGCTGATCTGGTGATAAAGGCCAAGGGCGTGCTCTTCTATTGAAGGAAGAAAAAAAACCCCTCCTTGCGTACTATGTATCTCTTACGTATTACATTCCTCGCTTTTACTTTTACTTTTACGAGCCAATTGGTTGTTTACTGGTTCCGGTGCTTGGCTTGGTTGTAAGAGTGCTCCGCTAAGGTAGAAATAACCTGCGTTTACTGAAGCACTTAAAGCCTTAGGAAAAGAGGGAGTCTTAGAAAGCTTCGCTGATGGCTACACTTGTACTTGCAGTTAGATCACAGGGTTAAGCTAGAAGCAACGGATCGGAAAGAAAGACGTGGAATGAGAAACCGATCACATTCATCTTGGCTAGGATTTCGATGCACCACCATTGGCAAGTTGTCTACTCGCTTATCTCCTTCCCGAATGGAGAGCGCTATTGGACGGACTATTGATTTTGGATCCATTGGAAAAGGCCTATCCAACAAAGGAGGAAGATAGTTCTCTAATGTTTTGGCTTTCCCCCGCAAAGCCTTTCCCGAACCATGGATTAGCACATACTAACCCGATCGAATAGAGGGGAGGATCCGGAGCTCAGTTAGATCGACTGTATCGATAACAACAACTATATCTTATCCGCTGAACGGAAGGCCCTTCCCGCAATAGCATAGTCATTCTTCTAGGCTTTCAGCACCTTCCAGAAATTAAGGATCAGAGGGCGGCATCCTACTATTTCAAGAAAAGACCAGCGACATCCGAAGCTAGCTATTCAGATAGAAAGATAAAGGGCAGCAAAGCAGGCTTTGATTTTCTGTTAAAAGATAGGCTTCTCTCTAGGCAAAAGGGCCTTAATCTTATGGATTTCACTATTTTACTATTTATTCCAGCTGGGTTTACCCTTCCGGTCTAGTAACGAGCGACAAAGCCCCAAAAGAAAGGAACTCAAACCCAGTTTCTCCCGCCTTTCCTCTTATGGAAGTTCTCTTCTAGCTACAATAAAGGAAGAAGCTTTTCTCAAATGGAAAAAAGGGGGGAAAGCTTTTGAGCTCAGTTTCCTCATGCCAGGAAGAAATACAAGAATAGAAGTTAAGGAGATGTAGGATCAAACCACAAAGAAATAGAATCGATCATATAAGAGAACCCATTCTCATATCAGTGAATTCATTTTTGTATTATAATAAGAGAATGTTTGAACAAGCCAATAGCATAAAGGTTAGATACCAGAAATAGGGGTTATTCCGCCTTCCTTTAACAATAATAACAGGCGCACAATTAGCTACAGGGGTTATTCGCAAGTTCAAGTCCAGTTTCATAGTCAAGCAGGGGCTTCTTTCAATGAAGGAATTTATGTTATCTCTCAGTTGATTTCATAATGAAAACTCCTCCAAGCAATTTCAACTCCTTTTATTCAGCGAGGTGGATAATAGCCTGTAAAGTAGGGTTCAGCAGAAGCAACAGGTGGATCAGCAACAGCAAGGGAAGGAAGATGGATCTGAAAAGCAACAGTTTCAAGATTTGGCTCTTTATAGGCAGTGCAAAAGTCATTGTATCAAGAAAAAGCTTTAAATTGGTTGAAGGCTTTGAGTGCGAAAGTCAAGGTCAGGTGCAATGAAAGGTGTTTGTTGGCTTTAAGTCTGAAGTCTCAAGTAAGTCAGCAAGTTTTTCTGTTCGATAAAAGTATCCAAGATTCGGAAGTATTAGTTTCCTCGGCACAAGTTCCATTCTTTACTTATGTGCTCTCAACTCAACAAAAGTCATCATTGGGTTACCTATTCTCTAATCCCTACCTTAAGTTAAGAATTTTATGTAGTATTTATTGTTACCAGTTATAGAATCAAGTAAATACCACCCTTAAATCTATCTCTACTACCTTTGTGCCCTTACCGGATCCTGTATCTTCTCTTTCTCCTGTATTTTGATCCACTTACCTCCTACTTAAGACCAATACCAATCAAATTCCCACATTCTCTTAGTTAACATAGGTTTGATTTTGAGACTCCTTTCTTTAGCAGTGGATATGGGATACGAGAAATATAGCTACTAGTATACATTAATAGAATCGAACTGGCAGGGCACCTCTCGCGAGAGCGGAAACAAAAGAAAGAGAATTGTTACCTCCGAGATACAAGAATCGAACTCATCAGTCAAAGAACGAAAACATGGTTAAAGAACTCACCAGTAGGGTAGTAGCCCAGTAGAGTAGGGCCCCTTACTAGCAGCATGCAAGATACCTTGGTATCAACTGAACTGCCCTAACTCCATTCTCTAGTTCGCCCTTATTCCTCGTTCAACCCCCTTAGGCCTAGACTTGCTCCCGGTATTCATTGTTCTTATTGATTCTGCTTTTGCTGTTATATAATGATTCTGTTGACCTATATTGATTATATTGATATGTATTTCTCATATGAGATATTTGCTATTCACTTAACTGGTACTACCGATAACAAGAATCAATCTACTGAGAATAAGAAGGGAGATGCCCCCACCCTAGCAAATCCAAATAATACTTATAGAGGACCTACTACACCAACAGAGCCTGCCGCTACTTACTTTTCTTATTTCGTTGCTGCCAGCTGCTTTGCTGCCCTTGCTTACCGACTTGAAACTTCTAGATGATTTGCTAGCCTATTCTTACTGCCTGACTTCTTTAACTGCTGATCCGGCCAATGCCAACAGAACAGGACTTCAGCTATTGACCTTCAACCTTGCGTAGTAAAGTATCGGAATGAAATAAAGAAGTATTGGAAGAGACCACATAAGTAAGAACCGAGCTAGTAAGTAAAATACTATTATGGAAATACAATCAACAAAAGAAGGAGTAGAACCGATACTACCAAGACCCCGGCTCGGAACTTTGCCTCTAGCCGCATTCTGACTTAACTTGTTTTCATTCCCTGGGATACGAACCTAGGTCTGCTCTCCTTACTTGACATTATCAATAAAAGAATAGAGAGTTGACACAGCGGAAAGGGAATCCAACTCACCAGTATCAATCAGTGCGTAATCCAACTTATAAGTAGAAGAATCAATATGTACTTAGGGGGCACTAGTAGAAAGATTCAAAACCAATAAAGAACTCAATGTATTAGTGGCAGAACACACACCTAGTTTCAGAGTTCACACCGTATCCGGGGCAAGGGCATACAGGGATGGAGCAGGGGCGTATTTAACTGCACCAAGAAACTAAAGCTGTCCTTGCTTCAATGCTTTTAAGCCTGTACCGACCTACTTCAATTATGTTATTTCAACCGGAGCTCCACAAACAACTAGCCTGCCTTTTTTCCTATGAAACTGAAAATACTACCTGTGAGCCTGCCTCCTTAACTGTGATATGCTACCAACGAGAATTGAGCTAGAATAATAGTACGTACGGGCGAGAAGGGGACTGAGACGTCGCCTAAGAAATAATAATTCAATAAGAAAGTAAGAATACCTACCTAGTGGAGGTACACCTCGGCTAAGTCAAAAAGACTAATACTAATAGATACTAATATAAGACTCTCAAAACTACTTAATCAGAACGAAAACGGAGCTAAAGAACTTTATTCATCAATAGGAAATCAAATACTACCTACGAGCCCAACACTCCTTGACCTAAATCTTACTTAATTACATCTAAATCCGGTTTGCGAGTTACAGTAATGCGGACTTTCATTCTGTAATCCCTTGCTTTGAAACTGCATCCCCACTTGCATACCCGAAAACAGAACATAGAGTAACTAAGTTACCGGAGAAACTTTAAGAATCGTTTGGAACCTACACTGAAAGGGAAGCCCTACTCAAAGCAAAGATCGGATCAGTGGACCAAGAGTGAATCTCGCACATGGGAATGTAGGGCATTAGTCTCAGTTTAATAGACGGGAAGGCCTGCTTCGATTTCAGTAAGGGAATGCTTTGTTTGTAGGTGAAGTCTTCTAAGCACTATTTGGATTCTGTTAGAGCAGTCGGGTTGTTCCCAGTTTCTATTTGAATTATTAGTTTTCCACTTCCTTCTTCCGCTTATGGATCTTCTACTTACCCGTCGTTGGGTACCACAGAGTTATCTTCGGATGCACTGCACTAGGTTGTCGAGAGAGATAACTATAGTATCATCGAAGAGTCTACGGAATACTTATGGTTTGGGTAGTTACTACTGGAATACGTAGGCAAAGGGAGTGATAGGGTTCAAAAGAGAATTGGAATCTAGCTTGTCAGTAAGAGAATAAAAAAGGGGGGATAAACACTCTAGAGCAGGTGGGGGAGGAGTTCAAGTAAGGGCAGTCAGCACTTAGGCGCTCAGGAAGGAATTGAATCTCTCTCTTAAGTATTGCCAGCCCAGGAACAGACTTGAGATTGGATGATGCCCCCACCCGAACTATCCTCGAAAGTAACTTAAAGGAGCCCGTTAGGAACTAGATGCTACAGATAAGGAATTGGATCTAATATATAGGAATGGAATGCACGCACCTACACTCACTTAGAAACTCCCTTAGCGCTACAGTCACTGATACCAGAAACATCACTTTTGAATCCATCTCGTCGCTGGCGAGAATACACCCTTCTTTCCTTCAACTCCATTTGATACTGATACGCGCAGAAATAATGGAATTGGGATTAACAGGCGTGAAACTCAGAGAATAGCCGACTGCCTTAACAACTGAGTGGAGTAGTGGAACAAATCTAATTCATACATGGAGTGGAGTTCGACCAGTGTTGTGCTTTCGTGGAGTGCCGTAACTCCCATTAGCGCTTTACCCTAATAAGTAAGCTTACTTACGCGAGTTAACCTTCCTCACTTTCAAGCTACAGTAAGTTCATTTTCTTGTTTCATCTTGGCTTGCTTTATGTTAAGGGTATTGGTCGCCTCTCTAACAAAACGGCTTTCAGCACCTTGACTTCTTATGGTGGGCTTGCTTCTTCAACCCCTTGTAGTGATCTGATCGGTAAGACCCAACCTCTTGTGCGCACCTGTAGCATGATCCTTAATACGCGTTTCATTCCAGAAGCAGTTCCCCAGTGTCTTTCCTTGCTTGTTCTGTACGTGCCTCAATTCCATCTTCAGCGTTAACGGTTTGAGTTTTCTCTTATAAGGAATACGGTAACAAAGGAGATATAAAGAAGTAGGTAACCAAGGATACGGAGATACAGAGGTAAAGTCGACCAAAAAAGATGCAACAGGTGGATCACAATCAGCAAGCAAGGGCGCAAAGGTCAAAGGGCGCAAAGAAAGGGCAGCGAATAAAGAGCTGGCAAGCGTTCCTAATTTGGTGGCTTCTCTCGTAGACAACAATGATTCACTTACCGCAATAACCTAACGGGTTTCTTTAACTCCATTACAAGGAGCGTAAGCGTCCCGGAATCATAGGCCGAGATGCTGCTCAAACTAAGAGTCATGAAGAATACTAGTTGTTCCTATTCTAGTTTAAGATGCTTGAGCAGAAGAAGGGGCCAAGACGACAAGGAACGTATAATGTTCCGCGTAGGGCCAAGTAACGTATAAACAAGCCACTACTAATGTGGTGCGTTAGGAGTTAAAAGCGCGGCAGTGCTGCTATTACGTGTCTAGGCAGGGCCGCTCTCCGGCTACTGACAAGCTCAATTCTGCTCTTTGATACAGGGATAACGGTATCGGTGCCTGAGAAGTTCACACAGATTAGATTGCCCCTGACCCGACCCAACAACATAATATCATGCGCACACTGAAATAGAGTATCTTAAAACAAGGGTGAGCTCTGTGAGAGCCCCAAGAGGATCAAGATCATCATAAGGATCAAGGTAAGGGTCAATTCCTGGAGAAGGTAAAGAAGCGGGAAGCTATTCTATTCTAGTTGAATCGATAAGAAGCTATTTTCTCAACTATGTCGGTGTTGGGGTAAGGAACAGTAGCTATGTCTAGTAGATCTTGGTGTTGCGGTGAATAAGAGGCAAAAGCAGAATCAAGGGAATCCGCAAGTTAAGGAAGCAGTTTCAAGATCTTCAGCAACATAATCCAATGAATAAGTATCTGAAGCTGTAGAAAGGAAATCAGCTGCAAAGTGTTGAGTGAGGAAATTCAAAAGCTGCCTAACTTGTAATATTAATCTTATATTCTATCTCTTAAAGAAACAAAGCAATCTTAAGCTTCTGATTCAGATGGTCACTTTCAGTCCTTTCTTCATCAGAAGACAAAGAATCTGCTGTAATAGAATCCACGGGCTCACTAGACGGTTAAGTAGGCTGGAGCTCCAAGTAGTCGATTTTAGTTTGAGTGCAGAATAACTCCTAATTTGCTTTTCTGATGGACAACTATCTGATAGACAACTAACATAAGAAAGAATCTAATCTAAAGAATCTAATCTAGATAAGAAAGAGCAACGTATAGAAATAAGCAAGTAAGTAACAGAATACAAGGAAAGTAAGCGCTAAAGGAAGTTCTTCAATGAATTCTAAAGATAAGGTTGTTTAGTATAGAGAGAGAGGGGAGTAAGAGATCGATTTCACAAGTCGAGTGAGGGCCTCTATAATAAGTATCGGGGGCAAGCAACTCTAAACAACTAATAAGTTTCATTGAATTCCGCACGTAAGGGAGTTGTTTACTCGGCTAAAGGGACGGGGGGAGGAGTAGTTGACGGTAAGCTAGTTTCGTATAGAAAGGTCAATTAGACAGAGGCGGACTCAACACTATAAGGATCAGATGCATTACGTATAGAAAGGTTCATTAGACAGAGCAGAGGCAACCTCAAAACTATAAGGATTAGATGCAATACAAAAAGAAACTACAAGCGGGTCTTCCGGTGGAGTTCTCTGATCTTCAGTGCTCAAATCCATTCCTGTCCTGTTTTCAAGTTCAACTCTAAAGTAAGTTACAGTTCAGTGAAATGTTTCAGTGTGTTTCAATTCCGCTATTATAGAACATTCGTGAATAAATGAATCTTTTAGTTTACTCGGAACAAACAATCCTTTGCGTGCTTTGCTTTACCTTTGTTTAAGAGCTTTACTTCAGTGCTCTAATCCAAATCAAGTGTATAGGGTAATCCAAATCAAGTGTATAGGGTTCGGCTCGGCTGCCGAGATTCTCTTATGCTTATATTTCAGTGGCACTAAATTGTCTTCTTTAAGCAGCGGGAACAGCGCTAACAAGTGATAGTATAAAGTGAAGAAAGCAAGTGGTAGATAACCATAAGCTGGATCTTATGAAGCAGTATACAAGTAAGTGGTAAGCGGTTCGTCGAATTAACCTTAGGAATTCAATAAGCACTTTCGAGTGGAGGGGTTTCAATATGTCGCCCTTGCCAGCTAATACAGTTTTGAATCTAGCTACCCTTGATGTTTGTTTATTCTTTGAGTTGTATCTATTCTATAAGAAGGGGGTAACCTACCAACTCAACTTGTAGACAAGACAAAAACCCTAACTCAACCTTTCATTGCAACTTACTTTAGCCTTTACCTACTTTGACTCTATGCTTGCTTACTTTGTCTCCGGGTTGTAAACGTGGTGCTGTGCTCTTCTCTTCCTTGCTGCCTTTGTCTATGACTGATGGCTCTTCACAGTTTACTCACAATATCGAAATTAGCTGGTTTGCTTTCTTACTCACTTAACTTAAGAATTGAGTGCAGCACACCTATTTGATGCTAGAGTTTGCTAGCTCGGTCTAGTCAATAAGAATAAGCCGTCGTACACAAGACAAGTAGTAATGAAAGTAAGTAAAGAAGTGGTTTAGTATCTAGAAGCAGCGCGGTATCAAGGTGCTGAAAGCCTCAAGTAAAGTAAGGGCATAAAGTCTCTACGATGGTATCTCAACAGAACAAGCAGTAAGATATGTTATTACTGGATTCTCTCATGTGTGCACTCTCCTCCATTCAACAATGAAATAAGCAACGGAAACAACGTTAGCGCAAACAGGCTCCGGAGCAAGCTAAGCACTTTCTCAGTTTCAGCCAATACACAGAATAAGGCTATAGTAAGGTAATCCGCAATGACATTGGTATTCAATTACCGATTCCGCCCCAAGTCTTCCTTTACCGATACACATGAGTCTATAATCCACGTAGGAAGGTAGTCAATATTTCTTGTTTCCTTGGCGCGCTAAGAGCTTCTAGGTCAATTCCGAAATTCTAGAAAACATAAGTAAGAAATGGAATGTTTCACTTCAGCTAAGTATCCAGTCCCAACAAGAACTCATTCACTTGGATAACCGACAACTTGACTTGTTTACGAAACTTGACTTGCTACTTTTGTTTCTTGTTCCGTTACATAGGTCTTTCTCCTTTCTCTATACTCAACAGGCATCTACTTCACTTTATACTTGACTTGGAGGGCAGATAAGATAAGAGAATTGGGGTACCCCGCACTCTGCCTAAGTAAAAGAAGGTCAGGTGTTTGCTTGCAAAACGGCTAACTCACTATAGCTATAGGTAAACAAGCAAACAAGCAACGAACTCAAACTCCTTTCCTACAATGAAAACTCACATATTACCCCAAACATACCTATCCGGAGCTGCTCACATATTACTGCTTCCAAGACACACCTATTTGACTGCTGACTCATAATTAGGATAGCATCATTCTTTTCTTTCGATCCACCTCTTGCTTGCTGACTTTAAGAACTAATCTCGGCACAGTGCTATAGAAGCAATTATTGATCGACACTGCTATCCCTAGTTCCCAGTTAAAGTATTTGTCAGTTAGCAGTGGAATCCCTTTGAATTATGCTAAATAGTCGTTTGGTTCTATTATCCCTATGCGCTAGGGTCGTTTACCTACCAATAATATAACGAATGGACCAACTAGCAAAAGAATAAGAGGAAGGGTCCGAAGGAGCAGCTATAAATAAATAATAAGAGACAGAAGAGGCTGGTTTGTTAGTAAGTAGTGAATTCAGGCTATGAGCGAGACTCTTGTCGGTATGGTTCAAGTCTCCGGATCAGTGGTCCAAGCATGTTAGTATGGAGTGGGAGGATAGCAAGCAATTAATCTATTCCGTATAGGGTTCAAAAGTGAGGAATGCTGGAATCAGGTAAGGGAGAGGCGGCTTTGAAGTCAGTAAAGCGAGTCTTATCGAATAGAGTAGTAGTCAACCCTTAGGGTGGCCTTGTTGACCTCCCCACGAATAGAGTCTTGTTAACAACAGTTCCATTCTCATAAGTCGCTATTTCACCCTTGTTATCGGCGGGTTTATTCTTTATTAATAGAAGATCGGATTAGCCCACTATTAGGGGAGCCTTTTCGCGCTGTTTGCATTCTTTGTTCTTTGTTGATCTCATTCTATCAGTAGTAGTGATATCGGCCTAATCATTAGTAGCTCCATGCCCCGTTATTGCTACCTATATTCTGGATTCTTGTATTGATTGATTTCATGTTGACTGTTGAGTTGCACTCTGTCCTATCTTAGTGAGATACCCAAAAGGCCCACAACATAAGAAAATAGTCTCGTTAGGGAGATACCCAAAAGAGGGAGGCTTACACAAGCACTCGGAACTAAGTAGGTGTACTCACTTCATTCTTGGACTACTAAAGGCAATTCTGTGGGCACACAGTCAGGCTCTTAGGCAGCAATGACAGAGCGGGGTGAAAGCCTTGTTAGCAGTAGTTCTTTTATATCTCCCTGTGCGCCTACATCATACTTTGGAGTTTGCTAATCAGGTCTAGGAGTTAAAGAGTGAAAGGCAAGGCTAAAAGAAAGCAACGGGAGACTGGAAAGACGGGCTGAGTTACACCCCAGTAAAGGCAGACTAGCTTCTTTGTTTAGGTCCTCTGAGTAGTATAGTTCAATATTGTGGTGACTATGGAATTCCCTGTAACGAGTGAAATTACTGTTCTTAATGGTTCGATTCTGGTTAGTAACGATATAAGAGTGAAAGCAAGGCAGGACAGGATAGGAGAAAGTAAGGGCAGACTAATTGACGGGTTATTAGGAATAGGAGCTAGGTTCGCTAGGCACTGTTTCTTTCTTTACTATAATCTAAAGCATGAAAAGCACCTGTGCAAGCCTGTTAGGCAGTAGCCCTATTATGATAAGCTGTAATGAGTTTCTGGTTGCCTGTAGTGATCGTTTTTTTAGCATAGGTTTTCTTATTTATTCATTTACTTATTGATTCTTAAATTAGGTATTCCGTGTTCTTATATGAATTCCTCTGTGAACTTATCCTAATGGTCATGCTTTACCGAGTCATTCCTTTGTTTAGCTCCGCTGTCTGAGGGAGGCTTTCAGCACCTTGCTGGATGGAGTTCTCTTCCCAAGTCATTGCTGAAAGGGGGTTAGCTAGGTTCAAATTCCAGGAAGGCAAGAGCATGAGTCAGATAAATAAGTGAACAAGTTAGCTTTATCAATTCCTTCTTTTTATGGGTAGGCAGGTGATAGAGATAAATTGACAGTTTTCGGTGAGAAAGAGTTTTCTTCGTTACAACTAGTCCTGTAGCTTGTGTCTAAATAAGAAAATAGAGAGTGACAGATGAAAGTATTGTTCGTTCCAGAGGAAGCATAAGCCGATGAAGTGGAATGGACGGAATGAGTTTGATCTTATAGCTAGTAGAAAGTAAGGAGAGGAGCCCCCTTACTGAACTGAACCGACTCACATATATGAAATGGAAAATCAAAGCATACTTAGGAAGTCCAGTATAAAGTTGAGTTCGCGCTTCAGCTGCAAGTTGCATTCTTGGGGTTAGGTCATAATAAGGAGCAGAAGTTGTGCCAGGAAAGTGGACTAAATAATAAGCAATTAAAGTAGAGTCGACAAGATAAGAAGTATGAGAAGCAGGACAATCAGTTAAGTTACCAACACTCGCATCCAAAGAGAAATACAACACTCTCGATTCAAGTCTGACTTAAACAGGAAAAGATCTTAGAGCACTGAATAAAGTAATAAGGTAAAAGGCTTCAGAAATCAAGTCATAATCAAGGTTCGGGGCAATCACAGTCCATTCTCGTCGAAACTTTCCTGTCAATCACCTCTCTTGCAGACAACAAGGGAAGGAGCTCCAGCCTACTTATAAGTGTATAGTGAGCTAAGCATTAAGTGTATAGCGAGCTAAGCATTCTTTCCATGTTAATACAAGAGCAGAACCCACACTCTTCTCAACAAGCTATAAGATACCGCTGAGTGGGCAAAAGCAAAGAGCTTCTTTCCTATCGTAGACCTTTAGCCTTAACCGCTCTATTACCTGCGCATTATTCTTCTTTATTCTATTAGATTAGATAGAGGCTTATTCTTCTTTCTATATATGATTTATTATCTAGGCAAAACGTATTAAGTAAGTAGGGTAGCTCAGCTCACTTGATACTTAACCAAGATACAACACTCTTCTGCTTAAGCTATACGATTCAACTAATTGTTCTGTCCCGCTGGTGCTTTTTTCATTTCAATTGAACTCTCTTGCATCACATTGACCTAGCAGTCAAGACAGTTGATCTTCAGTAATGGAAAGATAAAGGAGATAGACCTATACCCTATGAATGGAGGAGAGGAGAGCCTTTGCACCGATATTAGTGATTCAACAAAGATGTTAGGAGAGTTTTTACCATAATATTGATATTATGTGCCCCTAAGGAGAGTTGTTATGAACTGACTGCTAGAATATGTATGTCCCTAAGATGACAGAGGGTAATAAGAATCATATTAATGGCTGCTTCCGTATGGTAAATCTGACCCTACCTTTTCTTCTTATCTTATGGAGGCGGGGCGCTACCTCTGAATGAAAAGAGACTTACTTGACTTTCTTCTTATCTTATGGATACTAATGCTATCTTTTCTTTCTTCTTATCTTTATGTATACTGTAAAATGCCCTATGATGATAGAAAATTAGAACCGGAAGACTGGGTTACTCAATAATAGGACTACTAATGGACTTGACTATACTTTACGAGTTTATTAAGAAGATTACACAAGGAGCTACAGCGGTAAGTCCAGACAGAAGTGTCGTGTATAAAAGAAAAGGGGGCTATTGGGCATGAAACAAGCAACTGAAAACACGGGAAATAATCAATGTATTACTCTCAGGTCTATGTTTCTGTACTCTCCTCAAAAAGTGCGCTACTTTACTTACTTTCTTTTCTTTACCTTTATACCGACCCGACCCCGAGTAGAGTAGATGAACTAGCCAACTTGAAACCATATTCCAACCTGCACAGGAGCATGAAACAATAGCGAACAGGCAATAATCCTTCTTTACTTGAGTCCAGGAGCATGAAACAGGAACGAACAGGCAATAAGAATTCTTTACTCTTGTGCCAGGGTTCCACTCTTTCTTATTAGTGAAGGAATCCGACTTAACTTAAAGGAAAGGCAGGCCGCTAGCTATCAATAAAGAATGCGATTAAGTAAGGACAAGCTCAGAGGCTGTAGAGCAAGAGTTGGTTCCCCACGTTAAAGAATCCGAGTAAGAAGCGAGAGAACCAAAGCGAGTAAGCAATACCTTATAGGCAGGAGAGGCATCCTTATCCTTATCAGCATAGTACCCCTTAGTAATTCAATGTGAGATATCAGTTTTGTTGTAACTAGTTGGATGTGAGATATCAGTCTAGGTAGCCCCAGTTATAGCCTGTGTAGCAACTTAAAGAATATTAATGATAGCATAGAGGATCAATTCTTTGACTTACTCGATATATTCTTAGACTCATCAGTTTCATTCTATCCAACACTGGTTCAATCCTATTTCTGAGTGTGATTCCTCTCCAGAAACTCTCTATTTACAACCGAGACTCAAACCTTATACCTTAACTCCCAAGCTACTGCCCCTGTCTCTAAGCCTGTCTCTCCCGTCTTAAAGTATTGCTTAGCTCCTTCACTCTTGGCACTCGAGTTGGGCTCTTCTACTTATGAGTCAATCAAGTATAGAACTGGAATTCGACTAGTACTGCTAGGGATGGCACGCAGAAGCCGGAACTTCACACTAAACCCGGTAATTCCACTCCACTAGTACTACTTGAAAGAGTGCTACTAATATACCAATCCCTAGCTCGGAACTCAGAAGCAAACTACTCTATCAGAGCGAAACCAGTGCTAATCCGAATTTGAATCGAAATCCAGATCTCCTATGTGTCTCTTGCTAGTCTGCCTTTAACTCATCAACTAACTAACTATTCTACTTAAGCATCAACAGAGGAATGGAACTTTCAACCAGGAATCCGACACTACCTAGCAAGACTATAGCTCGGAACTGGGGCTTTAGCCACTACAATTGATACTCCTATAAGGCTTTCAGCACCTCTAAGAATTGCACTTGGAACTCAGAAGCAAGGAAACCAGTATAAGAAACAAACTCGAAACGGGGGCTTACAAGAATGGAGCTGCTAATCTAGAAAGGACGGAACCGCTAATAGAAAGGATGTAACCACCTACTTGGAAGAATAGAACTAGCGCTTCTCTCGGAAAGGGCCATTGATAACAGGACTGCCGCCACTTACCCTTATTCTGAAACTACAAACTAGTAGACTTTCTACCTTTACCTTTAGTCTGGACTTGCCTGGTTCGCTCTGCCAAGTCATACAAAAAGCAAAGATCTGGATCGGCAGTCAAAGAGTGAGATCGAAGAGCCAAAGACTTAGTTACAGCAAAGGTAGCCTTGAGATATCAGGAGCTAAAGAGTGAGAAGTACCTTTTATTCTTGTTATTGGTAGGCTTTCAGCACCTAGTTAATAGATGAGTCTTGTCAGCACTCGCCTTAGCTGTGGAATCAACTGTTGCTTATTTCGATCTTATAGAGCACTAGCCCAATTCTTATCTGAGCTTATCTGAGAGGGAGAGGGACCCGACCTAATACTTATTTTAAATTCCGTATCTCCACCTACATTATGATAATTACACTTGTTTGATCCTGACTTGAGAGGAACATTCCTGATTAAGTGCGCTCACTCCGCGAATTCTGAGACTCCCATTTCATTAACCCATCCATACGTAAATTACCCCATACGTACTAGTATACCTCTTGGTCGGATACTTGCTTCTTTCACTCTTACTGTCCTGTCTCTTATTCTTAAACTACCCCATACCGTTCTTAGTGGCCCTAATTACTATTATTCTGACTTTTGTATTTTCTTATTCAATTAGTTATTCATTTATTGCATAGTGGGGGGATATACCAATGTTCTAGTGGTTGTAAATAAAGAATTAACTTCATCAGTTACAGACCAAACCACTCTTGGGTGCAGTGCACTATAAGACAAAAACGGAACCCAGAGGAATTCCTTCACTTATTAGTAGCAGAATTGGTGTAGCAGATTGGTGTAGCAGGAAATTCAATCTATAAATAGGTCCGGTCTGTAGGATCATCACCAATTACGGGCTTTTAAGCTCCAGTTGATGTTCCCTAACAGAATCTGCAGTTCAAGTGTTTGTTGTATCAAGAAAAGCAGAGGGATAAGAAGCTGTGTGAGCGAGTGTTGTTGTCGGTTCAGGTTCTTCAAGAGCTTGCAAAACCCTTCCTGTCTTGTTTCTTGGGGTGCTTCTCAAAGTTACGTTTCAGTTTCAAGATCAGAATCATGAGAAGGGTGGGTTGAGCTTAATCAGATTCAAAAGATAGGGAAAGCAGAATGTTGTCAAGATAGTATAGATCACCCCTTCTTCTTGCGCCAAAGATCTTATCATTTCCTAAGGAACAGGAGCTACATTTCTTTTCCATTTCCATTCCAGAGTTCCTATGTGTTTCCACACCCTTTTTGAGACCTCCCGAAAAATCCAATATGGACAAATTGATTAGGAAGAAATACAAGAATTAGGATAAAGCCCACCATTAACAACTTCATTTTCATTATTTCATCTCTTTGATCTTATATAGTAATAGAAAGATTCATTTCATAAGTGAGATTCATTTCATAGTTATAGAAAAGAAATACATGTCCTGCCGAGACGGAATTTGTAACTTACTAGACGATTGCCCAGCAGGCTAAGATTCACCTCTCTATTCTCTGTGGAAAGACTTATTCATTCGGATCGACGCCCAACTCCATAGCATTGCCAGAATCCATATTGTCTATTTTATGCAGGTTTACCTCCTTGCTTTGCTTGCATCTCTCATGGTACAACCCTATTCCCGCAGAGCCCAGCCCCCTTTCTCCTCGGTCCACAGAGACAAAATCAATATAGGACTGGTGCCAACAGTTCATCACGGAAGAAAGCACTCACCGAACCGGGATGGGATCACTAACTAATCAATAAATGGATAGATTATTCAATATAGATAGAATTAGAGAGAAACAAACTGTCTTGTCTTATCTGTATACTTTCCCCTAATAGAGAAACAAATGAGCTTGCTTTTCTGCCCTAATAGATAAGGAAACCATCTTCTCTTTAGACTTTCCCCGGTTCCGTTGGCCTTACGCAATCGCTCGGATCATATGGATATCCCTTCAACATAGGTCAGGTCATCGCGGACTACTTACCAAAGCACGAAAGCCAGGATCTTTCATAAAGAGTCTTCCTATTTTCCACAGCATAAAGAGTCTTCCTATTTTCAGAAGTGCATAACCGCATGGATAAGCTCACACTAGTCTTGGATCCAATTCGCCTTGGGAGGTCTCGTGAAGGTATTGGAATGTAATAAATCCCAATAGACCTTTCCTATAGAAGATGTTTTTTATTGATTCAAACGCTGGGGTAGGGATGGAGTAAGAAATACAAAGGAGTAAAAACCCAAAGATTTAACATCCAATCCGCCAGAAGAGCGGCCCTGCCTAGACACGAGGCACTACTGACGCTAGGGACTCGCTACCGCAAAAACGACTGACGCGTAACCCGTTCTCTGCCGCGACACGAGAGCTACTGACGCCAAACGACTGACGCGTAACCCGCACTACTGACGCGCTTTAACTCGCTAACGTTTAACTCCAGGCTCCTAACGCGCAACATTAGTAGTTGCTTGTTCCCGACTGACGCGTAACGTTAGTAGTTACTTGTCGGCTTGTTTAGTAGTTACTTGTCTAGTAGTTACTTGTCCGCTAACGCACCACTAGTTTCATAGCTGCCGCGCAACATTAGTAGTTGCTTGTCGTCTTGTCTAGTTTCCGGACTGCCGCGACACTACTGACGCGCCACATAAAGTTCAAACTGCCGCGTAACATTAGGAGTTACTTGGCTGTCTGCTTGTTTAGTAGTTGCTTGTTTAGCCAACTAACTCCTACGCGCCACATTAGCGAAACTACCCTACGCGCAACATTAGTAGTTGCTTGTCGGCTTGTCGACTTGCCTCCTTGTCGTCTTGTCTAGTCAAGCTACCCTACGCGACACAAAACTCCTACGCGGTTTTAACTCGCTAACGCGCTTAACTCGCTAACGCGCAACGTTAGTAGTTGCTTGTTTAGTAGTTGCTTGTTTAGTAGTTCCTTGTCGTCTTGTCGGCTTGTCGACTTGTCTAGTAGTGTCTTGGCCCCTTCTCTTCTGATCGGCTCGGCCTGGCTTCCCTTTTGAATTGAACTGAACCGCGGAAATCGATTTATAACCTAGAGTAGCTGGGCACTTAAGAACCCCTGCCTGTTGCTAATACTACTAGCTCGGTGAAGCTTTCAACCTGCCGTTCGAAATAAGATCAAGTTAGTCCGTCCTTCTGTGGCATTGGAAATAATATTATATTTTGGATTCCTTATTGCTTATGCTGTCAAATCACCGATTATACCCCTACATACGTGGTTACCAGATACCCATGGAGAAGCACATTACAGTACATGTATGCTTCTAGCTGGAATCTTATTAAAAATGGGCGCATATGGACTTATTCGGATCAATATGGAATTTTTACCCCAAGCTCACACACACTCTCTCTCTATATTTTATCCGCAGTAGGGAACGATTCCAATCATCTATGACCTTTCTTCGGTCAACGGAATGGAAAGATGAAAAAGAACATCTATGCTACTTAAACCTTTCTTCGGTCAACGGAATGGAAATAAGAGAATAGCGCCTATATTCCTCTCTACGGTGTTACATTTGACAAATACTATAAAATGGATTTATTGGTGGATCTAAGTTGGATTCTTTTCGGTAAGGGAGTTGTGATAGAATACGTCTTGTTTATCTCGACGAAATGGGGGGGGTATCGATCCCAATGCCAAAACTATTTACCATGTTCAGTAGTTTTTCGATGGCTTCTCTTGCATTGCCAGGAATGAGTGGTGCTGAATTCTTTATTCTATCAGAATACCTTTGAATGCAATATATGCTTTTACTTTTGTCATGGCTATGGGAATGATATGAACTCCTATTAGTTTTTTCTATCTTACGTCGGATCGATCTTCTATGGATACAAGCTATTAAATGTTATAAAAACGAGAATATTGCTGATTCGTGGAACCACGAGAACTATTTGTTACAAACTAGAATATTGCTCTGATTCAGAACTGTTTAAATCAAGATTGATCTTTATACCCTACAGAGGCATTGGTATTGGTATTTCTCCTGATTGAATTCCTTCTCTCTACTCTTAAGAGTTATTGGTATTTTTCCGGATTTCCTTCTCTCGCTATCCGTTTACAGGGTACAAGCCATCCTACTTGGATGACTTTCATCAACACAAGCTATTATCCTACTTAGATCACTTTCATCGATAGTCTTTCATCAACACAAGTTCTCCTGCCTTATTATAGAATACTTGCATTACTCTCTTAAGTAACTCAACATTCTAGAATATTTGCACTACTCTCTTAAGTGACTATATTCTCTATGGGATGGGGTGGTGGCTAGCTCAATGAAATTCCATGATTTGCTTTTGCCCAACAAGCTACTACGGGGCTCGGTAACATAGCAGCAGCTAGGTGGACATGAATTCTCTTCTTTAGTGGGTTCGGCTTCTTGCTATAGTAGATAAGACTCGGTCAGTTCCAGTTCCGTTATTTGCTTTCCCTTTGCGTGCCATGTCAGTTCAATTCCATTCCAAAAGTGTTGGTTCCCAGGGATGAAAGGATTAATTACCAACCAGAGGTGTTGAGGTGTTACCGACCACAAACACCAATAAGGGTTAGCACCATGAAACAAGAATAAGCTAATGCACCATGAAACAAATAGTTGTTCGGTTAGCTCCCGAAAGCAGAGACCCGAGCCCAGCACCGCCTTAATAATGCGCTAAACTCCCGTAAGCACAACTCGAAACTAACTCCTTACCTGCTGATGCAAAACTAATATATATATATGTATAATATATACACCCCGCCTTATAGTAATTCGCTAACGCACAACAGCGAACTCCGAACGGAAGCCCATGCTTGTTTGAATTTCAGAGAGCGTGTAACATACAGACTATAGTAATATAAACTAGAATCACTAGAATAAGAATCAAGTCAATAAACACTAGAATGATTTCAAAGCTCGATAACGCTTACTTCTTGGGTGCTAACGTACGAGTGAGTGTTGAGCAAGTAAGGTCTTCGTATCGTCGTTAATGATATACGAGTTTGGAGGGAGTTTGAACAAGTAAACGCCACACCATTGAGGTATCCGAAAAGCGGTTTACGGTTTCAAGGAACAGTATGAAGTAAGGGTTGCGCTGTCTAGACTATAAGAAATAGTCCTTTAGTGCTCTTTGAGCTTGTTCACAAGTACGGTTTTCGATGTTAGGAGAGTGATTTGAAAAGAATTGAGTTTCGCTATCCCCACCCCAAGTGTAGAAGTTATTAATTAGCTATCCAAGTATAGAAGTGATTAAAAAGAGAGCTTACTGCGGACAAAAACGAACAGCTTCCTGCAGGCTCTTGAACGCATAACTTGTAAGAAAAACATAAGAACTAGTTATTCCGGTTATTCCGGAGTCTTCATTGATACTGCTGTTCTGCTCTTCGCTGTTCACAGACAGCCCTTTCCTTTCGCGCCCTGCAACAAACTCGAAACACGACCCCAACAAACAGAACTAGCTTACGGGAGAAAGAGTCAATAAGTGGGCAAAGCAAAGGCATAGTTCCTTCGGCGGCTGGAAAGGCTTGAGTCTTGGGCGGTGCTTTTGTTGGGGTAAATGAATCCGTGTCATTTCCAATAGAAAGAAGCTCTGCGTCAGTTAAGGCAATTCGCTTTGTCAGTTCTTCAAGTCAAACAGTCTAAGAAGAGAAAGAATCCGCTAAAAGATGCTGCATCCCTCTTTCACACCCGACCTATCCTTGAAGACGATGAGGACAGTTGCTTGTCGGACTTGTAATAACTCTAGAAGAAAGCACTTTTGATAACTCATACAGTATATGCTAGTCCGCCTTCCCTAACGTACAACTGATTGCTTGTTTCCCGGGAATCATTGGTGAATCAGAAAAAGCAAAGGTTGCAAGTAAAGTATAAAGCAAGTATGATGCTACTAAGGTTAGTTTACCACCCGGAGACTTAGTCAGTGAGAGAAAAGAAAAGGTGAACTGTCAGATGAAAAACAACCCTCTATATGCAAGTGACTATCTAGATTCCATTCTTTCTGCTTGGGGAGGTAAAGTAGGCTAAAGTGGACTTGGGGAGCTCAATCGGGATTTAACTTGTGCTTGTTCTTGTTTAGTTCTTTCATCTCTAGCTGAATGTGAGAGATAGCCCTTAGATTTCAACCTTTTCATCATATAGCTTTGTGAAATGGGAAATCCCTATGAAAAACACAGAGCATCCACGACATCTCAAATCCCGCCACAGCATGACAGCGCATCAAGTACTTTAATTGCCCTTGCTTCTTCTATACCCTTTCCCTGGACGATGCCTTATTTTCTTATTGAAAGCTCTCAACCAGACAGAACTGCTTAGGATTTGATCGAGTTGTGCACCATCTGGGAATTGCTCATGACCTAGTTTTCATGGCCCTTGGTAGGATGCTGATTCGTCACTTTTCTAAAGTCAGCGGGGACTACGTTTGCCATGTATCCTCTTGCTATCGCGAGGACGAATGAGTGGCTGTGCTGGCCGCATTGCATCAGAGTTGAGGTTGCTCAAATTCATTTGAAGGATATAGAAGCGTCGGTAAAGTAGTTGTTTAGAGGAAAGAAAGAAAGATGTAGCCTACGAAGCAAGCGCATCCATTGTTGAGCTGAAGATGTCGATTAAGCGAGCTTTGAATCAGGTAAGCCTCTTCTACAGAAAATGAATCCGCGTATGCTCAGAGGATAGAGGGGAGGGAAAAGCCCTTAGTAGTGCACCATCGCGAGACAGACAAGAGATGCGCCTCCGACTCAGCCACCTGTGGTCCTAGGCCAGTCAAAAGTCCTGTTCCTGGCGGAGAGACAAATAAGTGTTTCCCTTGGAAGTACGATTAACCAAGCGAATCCAAAAGAAAAGTTCCCGATATCCCATCATCGGTGGACAAGACTTTACTTAAATGTGGGTTAAATGAGCACACTATGAGCATATTGAAAGAATAGCTTGTAAGAATCCTCTATTGAAGAATACAATAGGCTCTTTGAGAAAGGGTCGGTCTTGATGCCTACTGCCCACATATTACCATTCCCATGAGCTGTTAACGGATATGGGCTTCGGTAACCACTCCTGTAGGCTTAATCTGTGCTATAGGTGCTTGCTGAGGTGAAGAAAGAATAAGGGATTCGCCTTTCAAGCGGCTAAGGCTAGAAATGGATAGAAGACTAATACTGTCTTTTAATCCGTCTCCTGCTCTTCTCTTAAGAATAGTGCTTGTGTAATAGGCGCATATAGGGATTGAGGGGGATGAAGAGGAGTACATACGATGCGTATAACGTGCTCATACTGAAAAGTGAGGAGCTTACCCCTGAAATGACTAGGCGAGTTTATGAATCCCATTTCTCTTCCCGCTCTTCTGTCTGTCATCTGTAAACTGGTAAGGGTCGCATCTGTCCCTACGGCGGTCCAATCGCTCATCCCTCCACGAAGAACAGTCCTCTAGGCTTCTGTTATGAGTTCATTTTGTCTCTTTTTTCATTCATTGTCTACTTAAGAAATCTTACTTATTAGTTTACCCCCTTGTATTTGCTTCTCCTGATCTTATTAGTTTACCCCCTTGTATTTGCTTCTCCTGATGTTTGGTCGAGTAATCAAAATATTGTATTTTCTGGTACATCATTTTGGATTGGATGAGTCTTTCTGGTAGGTATTCTAAAGTCTATCATATCTGGTCACCTCTTATATTCACCCGTAACCTGTAGCTTGATTCAGTCTTTTACCTGGGCGAGACATCAGGAAGTAGAAAGAAAGTCGCTCGTCCTTCCCGTGTGGGACGCGAAGGCTTATCCTTTGTATTCTCTTGGGACGCCTTATGAGAGTATCACTCCTCCGTCTGCTTGCGGTCTTCGTAGTCAGATAATGTAAACTGAGTCGACCCACCGCTACTTAATCATTTGCTGCCGCGTAACACGCTAAAACTGGACTCGGACACGGTTGTTGAATGAGATTGAACTGAAACTAGATATATATATATCTGAGGAATGCACCTTAACCTAGATACTTTCCTGCTCTTGCATCTGCTCCAGTTTCCTTATCCTTATTCTTATACAGTTGAAGATACTTCCACAGCTTCCTTCACCTGCTGATTCTATGCTGAAAGTATCAATTCCATTCTTTTACTTGTGCGCTAACGGGAGGAGCTCCGCGGGCCGGGCATTCGTTCGCAAAGAGATTATCCTCTCTTCCTTCGATCTACGATGACACTCATTTACTTACCGCTTCAAAGTCGTATCGCACAAACAAGGGCTTACTAAGAAAGGAATATCGGCTAATAAAATATTATAGGCACCCGCTCCAACAATAAGTGTTAACGCAATTCAAGCACCCGCTCAAAGTCTCAAGTTTCGTTAGAGCAAAAGTGTCTGTTACTTTGTTTTGTGGAAAGAGGTTCGGTGCTGTAAACTCTCCGGAAGTTATAGACGACTATAAGAAATGGTATAATAATACCTCGAATAAGAAATTCATAAATGGTAACGATTCAGTCAATAGATCTTAGAAAATGGGTTAGTTATTGGCTTTACAGCACCTTGCTTTTCTCATGTCTTTGGGACCCAATAGCAGCGAAATCACCCCTTTTTCCTTATTCGATATCAGATGGTTCTTGTTTTTCGAATCTGCCTTTCTCTTCCTCTCGCTCGCGCTCCACTACTGGATACATTACGTTCCTTGGAAAGAGTCCGCTTTCATGGCGAGCCAAGCCAAGTAGCCACACCAGCATTCACCTCAGCAGGTGCATTTTGAACAATAGCTGCATTCTCAGCAGCAGGCATCGTTTCAGTGGTAGGTTCTTACCTTATTGGTAGCATTGGTTCTTGGAACATAGGCCACTCTCGGTGACGGGTTTACACAAGGTTCCTTATTTGCCACTTAGCTTTAGACTGGTAATTGTAACAAAAAGAAGCAGTTCTGTGCCATTCATAGCTGTAACGACTACCACCCATGTTAGGAAAAGATTTTCTCCGACAGGTGCCAAGCATAAGAAATGGATTATTCCCGACAGGCACAGGAGTTACCTGACGACTTTCTAGTCGAGTTACCTTACTACTTTCTAGTCAATAAAAAACCATTCTTTTCTTTGTCTATAGCGCTCTTTGCGGAGTAACAAGAATACAGGGACCAGTTGCATAATGAGGTTCTTTCTTTCAGCTGAGGAGTAGACTATCTATAGAATAGCTGTGCAAACCTTAGATAATAAGAGAAGAGTTCAACTAGAAAAGATAAGCTAGCCCCATTGCTGATGGTTGTCTCGGATTGAAATGAGGAAGAAACCCAGGAATAGATTCTGAATTTGCTTGTTGAGCGGCTTGTCAATCTCCGTCCTTTGTATCGATTAGAACTAAACGTAAGAGAGAAGCTAATAAAGTAATTGGATGACTTTTGATGGGGTCGGGTACGACAAGGTGCTTCAAGCCAAATCCATGTTCTTTGGTATTCTGTTCTCAAGTCTAGTTCTGTTAATTCTTTGCATATGGGGGGAAATTTCCCGTTTAAAGGAAGTGCCATCCATATGCCATAGTCGAGAGGAATATACCCCGAAAGAGTATTCAATTCAGAGATATGATTATCAGGGGCATCTCTTTAGCATCCTAGCAAGGAGCTTACCTTATTGCCCTGGAACAAGTATAGGCAAGTGAAACACACTTTGGCTCCATACTGCATAAATTGTATGTATAAGTATTAGGATCGGTATAGAAGTCTATAAAAAACATCTAAGACTTCGTCCCTACCTTCTCCATCTTAATAGAAATACTTCTTCATCAATCACTTTAGCACTGGAAAACAATCGACTTCCTTACTTACAGCTTAAACAGTACTATATGATTACCTTTATCCGACGCCTGCCTTACCTTCACCTTAATGTTTGGATCACTCTTAAAGCTTACCTGGGTTACTTTTTCTATAACAGAGAACAGGTGCACCTACATTCAACAAGGACTGGTTTCGGCTAACGGGGTGTTTCTAAAGAATCTTTATTTAGTATTACCCCATTTCTATACAAACTCTTGAAACTCTACCGATCCTGCTTCAGATACATATCTTACTTGTTTACTTGTTCAGAAGCCGAAGAGAACTCCTTACGTGCAGACTCATTTAGTAGTTAAGGCCCAGTTATTTGTTTGGAGGCTTGGTGGCTTAAACTTAGCAAAAGGGATAAGGGTGATACTCTGGTCGTCGTAAGGAGCGCTAATGCTTATATATGCTTCGGGGAACAAGCAACCCTATAGCTTAAACCACTTATGATAGTTTTTGGGTCGAGTAGATTTGGCTTCGGATTCTACTTCAACTGGAATTGCAGCTTACTTTCGCTCGGCTGATTCTGTTGGAGTGCTGGTTGCGCGCTTCAATCTTAGAGCGTTTTTTGTTCAATTGAAACTAATGTTTGATTTTAGACTGTCTCAACTGTCTTTACTGCGCCTGCTAGGTTAAGGTTCATGCTTGACTTACAATTCACTATCTAAACAAAGAAACAGTCCTTCTTACTTCGTAACTCGCAGACTCTACCGCCGAGCCTCTATCTCTCTCTCCTGATTGCCTTAGCGCAACACAATAACTACGCCTTAACTCGCACCGCTAACGCTGAAGAAGCACCTATCTCTCCACGACCAACAACACAATAACCTAAAGAGACTTAACTCTCACTATACTTTATCCATTCTTTGTACCACAACAAGTAGCGGGCGCAAAGGGAAAGCCTTGAAAGAGCGGATTCTCTCACAGACAAAGAAACCAGACTTGGACTACGACGCGCACATTATGTTGTTGGGGCACTTTTCATCTTTTCCTTACAACGACTTTCTACCTATACTTTTCTTGACTTCTTGGCCCCTTTCTTATTGTCTTCTCAACAAACACCCGAACTTTAGAACAGAAAAAGAAGAAACTGCATCAGATCTTGAAACAGCGGATCCTCTTACTGAACCCACCTTCCCTTTCTTTTGACTGGTGGGGCTTGGCATCCCTTTTGCCCACATCTCCTTTCAGTGAAGAAAAAGAATCTCTATCTATGGGTTTCATATATATAATGAATGAATGTTGTAAAGCTTAACTCCCTAATGCGCTGAGGACGAGTAAAACAGTACTTGAATCTTTCTCTTAACTTTACTATCTTCTTGCTCTTAACCGTTGACCTTTATTATATTGCTTTGCCTTCTCAAGAGCGCTTACTTTCGCACAACTTCTTCTCTCGAAACAACTTCTACAGCAACACTTGAACCTTCAACCAACCCGAACTATTCTACAAGAGAAAGCAAAGAACCTATCTTATCTCCGCGACACCCCGATACGCCAGTAAGATATGATGATCCAGATCCTTATGAGACTCCCTTCCTATGCTATGATCCTGAACTTGATCCAACAAAGACGGATTCTACTCCAAAGTGCTATTTGAATCTATCTCTTGTACCTGGCATAGAATAGAGAAAAGGCATTGCATCCCATAATACTTTACTTGTGGAACCGCTTGTTGCTGACTTTAGAACTCCATACTCTCAACTTGATTACCCGAACAGGACAATGAAGGTATAATCACGGAATGAAACAGTGGAATTCCACCCGAAAGAATAGAAGCTTCATCCGGTTTTATTGGACTTATTTTTGGATGATCTATACAGATATTGCCATTCTCACTCTTGCAATGGTCGACAAAAGAGAAAACCAAAGCCCGCCCTTCTTCTTGTAACATCCGATTCGTTCACAGCTTATTAATGAAATACCAATTGATTCGAAAGGTCGCGGGAAAGTAAGAAGAGAAGGCTAGCTGCCCATTTGATATTCTTTCTATACCAGCTTATTCATTGTTCAATAATAGGCAGGGTATGCGAAAACAGCTCCTTCTATTCATAGCATTATTCCAGGCTATGCGAAATGTACAAAAGCGTCTTTGAACTGTTTTTTTCATTCCGTTTTTTGTCGTAAATGCAGTTTCAAGATGAATTATCCTCGTGTGTGCGTGGCTAGCTGAACTATTGATCCTATCCTTCCTCTAGAGCATCAGATTATTAATACATTTGACATGAGACAGACGCTTTCTCGGATGAAGCTTTTTTTCTTTGTTTACTTTCTTCACTTAGCAAGCCTCGAATCAAAACCTTTCTTTTCTACGCTTTCTTCTCTTAAGAAATTGATAGTTACAGCTGATAGGGAAAGCTTACTCTTTGATCGACCAAGCCGAAAGACAAACACATTTCCTAACCCCTACTGCTAACATCGGATATTCTTGAAAGCCTTCAAAGATGGGATTCAATCGATTATTCACATTTCACTTGAACGAACGATTCTTGTAACAACAGAAGGAAGTGCTTCGTTCCCTTTCTCAAAGGCAATAGTCGTTTATCGATTTCGAACTAAAAGGCAATCTCGAGTAACAAAAAGCCAAGGTGCTGAAAGCCTTCTCAAGCATACCATCGACTGAGTAAGGAAAGGACAGGCAGAAGGCGCGCTAATAAAATCCTATCTTTAGACTCTATCCCTTCTTGGTCCCAGCTAACCAAGCTCATTCCTAGCTCCCTATGAGCTCAGAGTCGCTAACGCTAAGAGGAAGAAGAGCTTATTCCATCATTCCCATAGTAAGAAGGGAAACCGAACCCAAGTGAAGTTAAGAAATGGGCTCCGACAGTAAAGCTACTCCGTTCCTGTGACCTGGTTCAAGCTTTGCCAGAAGCCTTTTCAAGCATAGATCAAGTTCTCAGATGAAGATCCTTATTTTCGATTGGAAAGAAATCTCCTAAGCATTAAAAAGTGGGTGTATCGATACAAGTGGTAATACCGATCATTCAGCATCATCGATACAAGTGGTAATACCGATCATTCAGCATCCAAGACCCGCATTTCCCATTATCTTATTGAGATCTTATTTCTATCTTTATTGAGATCTTATTTCTTCCTTACCGGATGCAATTTGAAGTAAACCAACTCTCTACTTATAAGATTATTCTCAAAGAGCAAAGATAGATTATCTCAAAAGGAAAGAGATATCGCCGAGAGATACAAAGAGAGCACACACACTATTAGCAATTCTTTATCAGTTAAAGCTCTTCCCTCCGCTCCCGATGAATGAGTCACTACAGACTTAAGATGTAGCTACGCTTCTCTACTCCTCTAGCTAATCCATGAGATCATGGCAACCAGCCATAGCTGTTAATCCGTACCATTAATAAAGGGCGGTGGAAGCAGAAGTCGTCGAAACCAAAGACACTCTCCAAGTTCTTCCAATACCCTTGAAACAGGGTGAGTAAGGAATGGTTATGGATGCAGAATTCTACTTTGGACTTATTCTTAGAAAGATTCCACTTAGTGATCTGGTTTTCCACACTAATTCCTTCAAAGTATAGTGGCACGCTCAAGGGCTTCCGCCTTTTTAAGTAACCTTAGAAGCCGGTCTGTTCCCGTGTGAAGCCAGGCACGGTAGAGATATCGAAATGGAAATGGAATTAAGAGAAGACTGTTCGAGAGACATGGTCAAAGCACGGAAACCTATAATGAAATGAAACAAGGTAAGAATCCCGATGTATACTTTCTTTCGGTCATCTGAGAACATCTGGCCGCGCCTGAATAACACGATAGCTCCAACTGAGAGGATGTGTTGACATGAATGAGGATTCCTTTACCTGGAGAAAGCCCTCCTATCTCTGTTTCCTGTATGCAGCATATAAGTTGGGTTTACTCGGTTTCCGCATGAACTGACTAACAATACCAACAGCCTATCTATGTATGTCAGGTCTTGTCATAGTCAGGTAGATTGGACTTCCTACTAATCGTCTATACATGGAAGGATCTTCCTGCAGTTCTCCTTCATCAATTGAGAACTTATGATTCAATTCTATAGGAATTGGAGTAACAGCGCAAGCAGTTAGACCCGTTCGAGAGAGAAAAGCGCTATTGCACGAGAGAGAAGGGCTATTGCATATTTGCATTGAGATAGGACTAATGGAGATACCTTACAAGGAAATACTGGAGTCCGCCAAACGAGGGTCTTTCCATGTCGAATAGACTTTTAGATTAGATGAAGGACCTTTCTAGAAATGCATTCTGGTTTGACTTACAATTTGATATAGAGAAGAGCGAGAACTGATGCGGATAGCTTGACAGAGTAGTTGCATTTAGACTTCTCTTCACTTCAATCCCATCTTTTATCCGTGCTGTGCTGAACCGATCGAACTCAAACGTCGGCGCTTTTGCTTTGAGTAGTATAGGTCCAAGATTGATCAATCTCCATGGGAAAAGCACGATATTGAATTGTTTTATCCAAAAGATATAGATCTCTTAAGCCAACTGTCTAGGTAAGATGCCTGCTTTCCTATCTCTTAAAGAAAGCGATTCCTTAGATAGAGAACCACTTCAAATCAAAACGGGGAGGAGGTGCTAAGAGCCTTCCCACTTTATCATCAAAAAAACAAGGCGATTTGAAAGTAAGGTAAAGCTCAAATTCAATGTCCAATTTCAACGAGAAATAGGGCCGAGAGAATAACCTAACCCCTTGAAGACGATATAGGCCCTAAAGAGTTCTTTGAATAAAGAAATGGAATGAGCAAAGGTCAACTGAGACCCGGGAACTCGCGTAGGTCCACACACACATATGAGTCTACTCTGGCTGTTCTTCTCACTTAGGAACCGAGACAGGCTATTCGTTAGAGCGGATTTGAGCATTCTATTCTTATGTATAATTACTAAACTACTCCTCTCCTCGATAGAGAAAGGTGCCTCGATCAAGACAAAACGACGGCTATCATTGATCCGCAGCGTTTCAAAAAGCCGTAGTAATGATTAGTCCCGCACACGTGTGAACAGGCAGTTTTCCAAAAGGCCTAAGTCCAAACAGGGGCCTCTGGTCTATGATCACCCTTTAGTCACCAATCCCATCTTTCTTCCTCCATCTTTATCAATTATTCTCGCTACAATTGACCCATTTTTCCCGGATATACGACCAGCCTAAGCCACGGTCTTGTCAAGAGCGGAATCCGCCTGAGCACGTTATCTCCCCATATGCTCTATGGACAACAGCGCCATGGCTATTTATTCTCTCAAGTGAGCAATGCAATCTAAGGAGCTGAAAGCCTCTTTTCTTTGCTCCTATATATCCATGGAAAAGCAATTCACCGCTGCAGACGTTTTCAGAGCATTGGCTGTCAGAGTGTTCAGCCTTTCCTCGCCTTTTCCGTTTAAGGGTTAGGGTCCTAATTGAAGAAAGCTTCTTTGTCCCTAAAAAGGAGAGTACAACACCTAAGCAGGGAGCTTATTGATGCATTCAAGTAAAGACCTCTCAAACGCTGGCAAGGAAGAGTACTCAAGCGAAATTGCAGCTATGGTTTGGATCCTCCTGGTATTGTAAGGCGAAAGCTGTTGATCCATATCCAGGCGGAGCAGTGAAGCCAATTGTTCTCTCAACAACGGGGGGTAATACTTACTACCAGATGCTGGCCCAGCGGACTCACCAGCAATTTGTTCCTCAGGCGAAGGAAAAGGGGCTCGAGTGGGAGTCACTTCAGCATAAAGAGGTAGTGCAAGTGTAGGCGGACTAGCTAATTCCATAGGGTCAGCCACGGCATTATCTTCATACTCACAGGAATTGTCCAAATCAGTCGGAGAATCGCAATAGGCTCTCTAAAAACCACGAGTCGTTTTAGTTTAAACCCTCATAGCAGCAGTAGCAGCAGATCTCGTCACTCTTCTATAGGATTTCCTCTAGCTTTCTCTTTCCTTTATTTGAATAAGCTGGTTCCTTACCTGTGATAAAGTTCTAATAGAAGTTGTGATAAGAAAGTATTAGTAGATAGATAGATAGATAGTAGTGATAAGGTTAAGCTCAAAGAAAGTATTAGTAGATAGCTTTAGCCAGATAGTTAGCAGCTTCAGGCAGCTTCAGGATCAACTTCTATATCTATCTCTTGTTTGGGTTGAGCCATAAATAAGAAGTCATAATTCATTCGATTGCCCGAGTTCATGAAAGTAGAAAGAGATTCGATTCATAGGAAAGCTGGGATTTGTGGTAGTAGCTCCGTTCGATAGTGGTTCCCACTCTTCTAAGCTCCGGGCTTAATGGTTTGGACTCACGTTCAAGTTGTGACATCAACAAGTGGTTTGGCAAGGAAGGGTGTGGAGCTGGTTTAGTGGCCAGAAAGAGCCGGGCCAACAAGCATGGGTGACCAGGCGGCTACGTCAAGGTTTAGTTAGAGCCCGTGTAGGCACAGGGTGGGTCAGCCTTCCCAATCGCTAACTTTCCAGATAGGAGTCACAATCTTATACATTGGTGGAACCAACAAGATACAGTGGATCTATCTCTCATTTAATAACAGTAATGTCATAATGTCTTCTTCTGCACCTGCTATATCAATTGTACATGGAAACAACATAATAGTTATCAGGTAGCGATCGTATCTTATTAGCAGTCCTAAGGAAAGCAGGATCGATCGAATCCAGCCCCAACGGGAGCAGCGGAATCCACTTTATAAGCCATTTCGGTTGCAGGTGGGGATTCATCGCTAACAATGAAAGCCAAACCTCATTAGTTCTCCGACGGGTAGTTCGCAGATTAGAGCTGATACAGGCGGTGGGCAACGGGCTGTCTTATGGGTTCGGTTCACAATAACTTCGCCCTTCCTATTAAGTACTTGTTCAACTTATTGTCCTGCAGGAGCTCCTTCTCGGCCAGTGATGGTTTCAAGTTGAGTTGTGGCGTGGAGACAGGAGTTGGAGTTGCATCATATTCATACATATGTGTAAGAAGAAGATCTCGAATCGAATGCTGAGGTCAAGTATAATGCAAGGCAATAGGCTCATCTCTTTTCTCATGCCCCCTACCCCAAATTACAATTGCATAAGTATAGGATCCATGAATAGCCTCTTATAAGAGAAGAGTATCAGAGCCCATGAGGACAACCAGAGTCCGGTTACACAAATTCTTAATATATTCAAATAAGAGACTATTGGCAAGGAAGCAGAAGCAACTGAAGCAACTGACATCATTTTGGTTACCCGGATATAGGTAAGTCAAATATTCCACTTGTACCCTGCCTAGGTATAATAGATCTAGGTTACCAAGGATAGGATAGTACACTACAAATGGAAAGTAAAGAAGAGAATTGCCAGTTCCTTTTCTAGTTTCAGTATAAGTGGAAGTTTCGTCTGCTAAAAAGGAAGCTGTTTTAAAAGAGAATCAGCAGTAAGTAGCGGTTCTGAAGCTGTACCCGGATACGGAGATAGAGAATCATAGGGAACAAGATAATCATAGGTGTCAAGTTACTCACTTATTGAATGAAAGTCTGCGGGCCTATCAGGACATTTCTCTAATACAAACTGATTCGACTCCCGAACACATAACAAGTATATGCTTGCCCTTATATACAAGCTGGCAATAACAAGTTATAAAAAAGTTATAAACGAGGTGCTTATTTCGCCTTCCCTTAGCGCAATCTGAATGGCTTTCAGCACCTTGTTGCAAAAGTCTCTATTTGGGAATCTTACCAATATCCATATTCAACTCCTTTATCTTCTTTTTATTCGAGAGATCCTACTGCTCGAACTGAAACTAGGGATTCGACTCTAACTCCCCTCCTAGACTTAATTCACTCACTCTACAGCTATAGGATACCTCGCAACAAAGCACAAGCCTATACTTGATTCTGCCACGAACTAAACTATCACTGCTTTTGATCCTGATGCTGACACTGATCTTGATCCTTATTCTTTCTGTATGGGATGCAACTTGCACGCGGGTTGATTGGGCTTCTTCCCTCAATGCCCACTCTGTCGGTGAAGCAGTGTTGTCTCTTTCTGTTCCACTTTTCTCTTAATCCAAATAAGCAGTACGAGTTTTGTCAACTCAAAGAAGATGAAGTTTCAAGCGAAGGATCTGAGTAAGGATCTTAATCCAGTCTTGTTCCAGAAGTGGAAGAGAATGCCTACTCAGCGGTTTTGTCTCAAGGAACAGTAGCAGAATCATCAGCAGCGTAATTGCCTGTTCCAGTTCTAGTTAAGTGGACAAGAGAAGAAGCTGTTTCCAGATCTGTTGCCGAAGCCGAGGATGGAGCTAGAGGTCTAATGGAATGGATTACTCCCCTAGTGCTCCTTCTCGCCTACCCTGCGCTCTCAACTCAAAATACATAATTCCATACTTACAGTACAAATTGACTACAAAGGCTAAGGTCTCTGGATCAGAATCAATTCCTTCTTGTCGTTAGCCAAACTACCCTACGCGCTTTTAACTCGCTAACGGGAGCAACTATACAACTATAAGGGTTCAAACGATATACTTACACGAGATACTCTACTTTCTACTTGACTTGACTTTACTTGCATAAACCACAAACAAGGCGGAGTTGGGCCTGTGTGACTTAATCCCTTTAAGAAAATCCTCGCATATGAGATAATAGATGACAGAATCTAGCTGTAATATGAATGACAGAATCTAGCTGTAAGCGGACTTTCTACTTAACTTGCAGACTTATAGACAGAAGCAACAGATCCTTTGAAATCTAATTATGATTCCATAGCTGATGCTTTAGCCTATGATTCTATTGTGGATGACATTCGATTTTCATTGAATGAGTTAGCTGACAAACAGGTATTTGTGCACGAACCCTTCGATGCACGTACACGATGGTGGATGATCGCTCGCTTACTGAAATAGTTACCCGACGTTAAGAATGAGCTGAGCCTCTGCCCGATGTCCGGAGACCACCAATGCATTAACGATGTCACCCAATGTTGTCGACCAATGAGAATAGAGCGAGTGATTTGACTTGAAGAATGAGTCCAGGGTCGCTAACAGAAACACTTAGTGCCCAGAGAACCCCTAAATGAATTAATTATGTCTAGTAAAGAGTGCGCTTAACAACCTTCCAAATGAATGGTTCTTCAATAACGAGTCACCCTACCTTGTGTAAACTAGACACAGACTTATTGATTTGACTAGAGGATATTAATTGATGTTACTTTGAGGCTGAGCTACTTTACCTGAAGAGTGAGCGGTTCTACTTAACTGAAATAATGAGTTACCGACCCACTATACTAGGTTTGTGTGTTTATCATCCTCTCCCGTCCGTTTGTTGGGTATGTGTTTTTTTATCCCGTCCGTATGTTGTTGTGGGTACATAGTGCACCATACAATGGTTTCAAGAAATGGGTTTGTTGGCGAGCAAGGCAAGTTTACTCTATTCTAGGGATGGTGCTCGGAAAGGTACATAAGAGAATAAGAGGTCGGAAAGATACGTAAGAGAATAAGAGGGATGTTGTACGCCGCAACTGATCTATCGTTCAAGAGAAAACAATATCCGTTTTTGAATTGAATACCAAAGATCAAAAGTATAGCTGTTTTTGAGCCTAGTTCTGCTAAGCAAATACAAAGAAACCACTCTATCGTCTTATACAAGAAAACACATATTAATATTCAGTGAAAAAACCACTACGACTACACAATAATGGAATACGAAAATTGGAGAATGAAAAGCCACAATCCAAAGAATCGAAACGGGTATACGAGACCTTAACTCACACCTAGGAAATAAACTATCAATAACTAGAATGAGAACTAGTGCCTGACGACTGAATGCAAATGCTAATGTAGAGAATAGGCTACTTATCCCGCATAGCGTATTATAGGACGGCTTATCCGAGTAGCGGTAAGTGACTTAAGGGAATAAAACACAGAAGTAAGATTTGGACCAACAAGTAGAGGATCAAAGCTAAAGCGAGGGAATCCAAACGCAGAAGCTGGCCCTACGCTACTGCCCTAAATTCTTGAAGTTCGAGTTAAGCTCTTCCGCTCCTGTCTTCAATGACTATGCTTTAGGATGCCTTTACTCGATCTCGTTCTTTTACTAATGCCTTTGATTCTCTGGCTACTGGAATCCGTATTTGCCTCATTTGTTGCTGACTCTCCATACCGGTTTACAGCCCCAAGTAGTATAAATGCCCAAACAAGTAGTAGTGGAGTGGTCTTTTGATAATGACATCTTATATAATAGAACTGATTCAACAGCTTATGAGTCTGACCTAACAGCGTACCTTGCCCTGGTATATTCTCCTTCAGACTGAACAGCTTCCAACATAGATTCCACTCTTCCATGCTTTGAAGCGGGAAGTCAATCAAGAAATACAGAAGGGCAGTTATTTATACTGGCCCGAGCGGAGGTCGATTACTACAAGGGGCTTCCGAACGTAAGGGCACAGAAAATATCTCTTTTCTTTTGCATCATTTAACAAGATCTGAGTCATGCACAGAAGCGTTTAGGTAACAAACTTCTATAACAGGTGCAAGAGATTCGAGAGGAGATTGTGGCGTGTCAAAGGAACAAGCAACCACTATGCGCGTTAGGAACCTCCCCCCGTGATTTAAGTCAGATAAGTCATAAGTCATAAGTTCTTTAAGTAAGAATATAATATGTCATAATATAATATGTCTAGCAATAAGTGACTTTCGAGTTAAGGTCGTAAAAAGGGATGCAAAGAAATTCTCTAAGTTACCGGTTTGTTTGTAGCTGACCGACGAAACTGCTTCCGTAGCTGACGACTAAGCAGCTTCCTTTGTTGGGCCTGTGAACTAGTAGTGAAGAGCGGCCCTGCCGCGACACGAGGCACTACTGACGCGTCACATTAGCCCACTAACTCCTACGCGCTTTTAACTCGCTAACGTCTTTTCGCTCGCTACCGCTGAAAACAGGAATTGTTATAACTTCGTTATAACATACTATTGCTGCTGTCGCGCTTAACTCGCTAACGTCTTTTCGCTCGCTACCGCACAACGTCTTGCGCCGTTGCTTGGTCGTTAGTAGTTGCTTGTTTAGTAGTTGCTTGACGCGCCGTTGCTTGGTCAAGTTTACTGCCGCGACACATTAGCAGTGTCTTGTCTGCTTGTTTAGTCGTTGCTTGTCGACTTGTCTAGTAGTGTCTTGGCCCTTCCCTAACCTATCACTAGCATGCATTCATTTCCTTCCCTAACCTATCAAAGAGATGTTTCACACACCGTATAGTCTACGTGGGCATGAGATTCCGCTTCTGTAGAAGATTAAAGTAACACAATCAGTAGAAGATTAAAGTCAAACTGACGTCTTCTCTTACCTGCGCATTCGGCTCGGCTTCTTCTTTATAAGATATTAAAGTCGAACAGAAATGCACTCTCCTAAAGCTAGAAGATATTGCGCTAAAGCAACTAATACAGAATGGAATCTATCGTAGGTCTTAACACCTTGATTGAATTCTTTCTCGCCTTTGCCTTAATCGCTATAGCTATGTGGGCACTCGAAAAGAGCTTATCTTCTTAATACGAACGATGCAACTCGTTATTGCAGATTCAACTTGAGATTCCACTATAGCACCGAACTAATCTCCACGACAAGAAGGAGAACCTCTCTCGACAAGGAGCTACAGTGGCACCGAACCAACTCGGGGGGAGGCTGCCGCACAACGAGCATCTTCATTGATAATTAAGTTGTAAGGCCCACAAGGGCTTCTGCAAGGGCTAACGCGAGCTTTGGAACAGAACAAGAAGCTGCAACGGCAATAAGAAGAGAATACTCCAGTTGGCGGGTTCGGAAAGGAAGCAATGCAATGAGTTTACTTAGTTATATCATATGCGTGCGAGATATCTTCTTTTCTCAAGATATCTTCTTTTCATAAGGCGAGCGTCGAGAGAAAGTCTATGGTTCGGTTAGGCGGAATAGAGCCAGCTGTAATAGGTGAGCGAGTGTTAGCTTCGGTGTTTGTTTACTTTCTTCTATCATGGGCCTTGTCATTAGCCAACCCTTTCTTTTTCTTGAGGACACAGCAGTAATAAGTTAATTTAGGGGTTTAGCACTGGGCCAACAGTTGTTGCAAGGCCAATGTTAATGAGTTTGCCGGCGCAAGCAAGAAGTCGAAACGGTTCTTACGGTGTGGTGCCTACATTCTCTCTTCTTTTGCACTCTCCTCTATTCTATCTGCTCAAAGTAAAGTAGTCGGTAAAGTGAGTTTAGAGAGTCCGTTTCGCAGTAATATGTTTTAGAGCTTCTATACAAGTTGTCGTGCATATATACTTGATTATATTAGTTGTCGTGCACATTCTTTAATCAATTCCATCATATGCGAGAGAGACACAATTCCGTATTGGCATAAGAATCATCAATTCAGCAAGCAACTCGCGGTGCCTAAATTCCATAAGTAACGGAACAAACAAGTCGTAGAGTAAGCAAAGCTGTCCGGTTACTCCATATAGTTTCGAGTGCTTGTCATTAGCCAACCCTCATCTTCAAACGCGGCTTCCTGTATAGGGACAAAATGGGGAGATAATCCGGCTTTAAATCAAAAGTGCCTCTAGTGCCGGTAGTAGGGAAAGCAGCAGAGATAGATGGAGCTGTTATCCCTTCCATTTATGGATTTCGAGTAGGGAAGGGAATCGAGCAGTGGCTTATTCGGCGCTAGATCACAATTCATTCTCGGGATGTTCATGGCATGGGACAGATGTCGGCGGTGGGAGTCTTAGATCGGAAGCGAAAAGAGCTTGATTATCCCTACTACTTAAAGAGCCTAATTACAGCCTTGCGTCTTGTTCTCGAGGTCCTACCAATCCAATGAATCCTGGGGAGTGAAAACACCAATGCAGCAGAGAACGACCGCATGAAAAGGAATCCACTTCTATTATCGAGAAAGAAAGGCTTCACCAAACCAAGTGGTTTATCTTAGCGTGCTAGCCGCTGCTTCATTTCGTATAGTTATCACGCTCTTTGCACTCCGCCACTATCGTAAGGTTAACTCTGGTTTCTAGGCTTTCTCTATGGGGTCTATTTTCTCTGAGCGGTTAGAGTCTCGCTTTCATATACTATGAGTCATTGGTTCTCATCCAATTCGTGAGCATAGCTTTGAACTGTCCCGCTAGCCTTACCCTGCAGTTCCGTTTCTTCCAGCTTGTTATTTACCGAGAAAGAAAGGCTTCACGAATAAAAGCATTTCTTTTCCTTCGCTCGTAGGGGACACAGGAATCTGGTCTGTCTATCTTACATCGGTTCTTCCATCTCTAACTGATCTGGCCCGGCCCTAAGAATCAAAAGCTTCAATGTTGTAGTGGCTTGTGCCTTTCTCATCTTTCGCCATCCCTTGCCTGAAGACATGGGATTGCAGTCGAAGTAACATGTATTCAGCTTCCGTCTAAAAGTGAAGAGAATAAGCACTTACTCTTAGAAATGACTCATTCGTGGACCGATTCCGATTGGACAGATGGCCCTTTACCATAGACCACTTGCAAGAGATTGACTAGCCTCAAGAGATTCGAGATTCGCATTACCATCAGAGAAGACTGCTCGACCCTTACTGATGAGCGGACAAGGCCGGGGGCAAGTCTTTCTAAAGGAAGAAACCACACTAATTGATACCGAAGCGCCTATTATGCATTCCGCGAATTCACAGCTTTCAATAGAAAGGGGGAACTCTAAAGTCAACATATTCAAGGGAATGGAAGGAAGATCTTGCTGTGGAAGTCATTTATTAACAGATGGTGAATAAACAGATGACAGGACAAGACCCATATTCGATTCCCCAATCGATTACCTTATTGCGCCCGCCTTTCATTCCGGAATTCACTCTTCAACTACAGAAAGGGCTTGATCAGATCCTAAAGTTGTGCCTGTAACTCCGGAGCCACTTTTGAAAGCAACTATGATGTTTAGTTTAAAGCATCTTTCCTTCCCGCTTCACCTGCCCTGTACTCTAACACTTTCTTCCCAACACCTCATAGGCATTCGAAAGGGGATTGAGCTCCCTAACACGCTATTCTTTACCTACTTCTGATCCCAACTCAAGAATATCCCTATCTCTAAGCCAAGACCAGAACAACACTCTTCTCCTTTCCTGTTTCCTGGCACTGCTTACTGCCTTCCTTCGATTCATTCTTCCTCAACTCTATTCTTTAGTGTAAGACCCTTGAGTATAGGACCGGTAAGTCAACTCTGGTATTGAACATGCTAATTCACTTCCTTTAGTTGCTTTTCCAATTGAACTGACCCTGTGGATCTTTCTATTCAACAACTTCAACTTTCCCGTCTTTTGTTACTTCAATGAGTTAACCCGTACCCGACCCGTCTTTTGTTACTTCAATGAGTTAACCCGTACCCGACCCTTTGCTACTCTGGAATTGAATCAAGGCTTAACCGAGTAGTAGGAATCTAGTATAAGTATCAAAGTTGCAGAGCCATCTAAAGCAGCCCTTTCCCTTGTAGATAATTCGAATACCGATCCCCAGTTGAATCCGATATGGAAGCTGTTCTAAAGTAAGGTGTAGGCTAAGGTACGATCTAGTGCATTAGAGGCAAGAATGAGTCCAGTTGTCGATTCATAAATAGATATAGATAAGGTACGATCCAGTACTTATACTGCTTTTCTTTTACTCCGCTAACAAGCAACCACAGCATACCCTTTCTTTCTTCAGCAACATTAGCAACTTTCTTTATCGCTAACTTTCTTTATCGCTAACTTTTCTTTAGTTCAATAGGAAAACAAGAACTCCCTTTCGATACCCTGCCCTCTCTATCGGCGTAGGAAAGAACGAGCAAGATAATCCTAATAAAGAAGATATGGTAAGCAAGGTGCTGAAAGCCGGATCTTCTACTAACACCACTTTTGAAGAATCAACTTCATCAACAAGTAAAGGACTGAGAGGTCTAATAGTAGAGTAGAATAGATGGCATCGAATCCAAGTCTGAAAGTCACTGTTCGAGCTATTTAGATGAATTTCACTAGAAAACTCAGTACTAGTGGTACCGATCATGCTTAAGCTGCTTTTGGGCATTTCTATACTTAACTTCTAAGAAAAAGCATGCACTTTTGGCACAGTGATTGTTCCCTATCTTCTAAAGACCCTGGAAACTATCCTTAGTCTCATGCTTTCTGGCAATGATTCTTACTATCCCTTATATTGGTATGTCTTTCTTTCCTCTTTAACTGCTTCGGTAACTCTTGAACTCCCCTGCTGGCATAGCACACAGGAATTATTGCTTCCTTTCTTTCCCTCTTGCCTCTGCCCTTATATTTAATGCCGGACTGGACTCTAATCCTTAATCCTCATTGGCTGCCTCCGCTACTGATGAAACTGGCTACTATTCTTTCCTTCCCGCAACAGAACTTGACTTGACTCGCACTGCTTCTATTGTAGATAACAACGATTGAAGTGAAGAGCAACCAAGACAAAACTAATGAACAAGCCGACAGACAAGACGACAAGGAACGTATAATGTTCCGCGTAGGAGTTTCGTGTCGCGTAGGGTAGTTTGGCTGAAGAATGGAATGGAAGTGGACTTACCGCAATAGCGCATTTAAGTAGTGATTAGCGGAGTAGCGGTAAATAGACTAGTAAAGTATAAGAAGCCAGTAACAATAGAAGCGGGTATCTCGGGTGAAAGAATAAGCAGTGGCTAAAGGGAGAGTTTACAGAGCTGGATTAGAGTCTAGTGCCAGTGAGTGTAAGGGAAGCTAAAGGCAAAGTAGGGATTCTTACCGCAATAGCGCATTTAAGTAGTGATTTGCGGAGTAGCGGTAAGAAGAACAGTTAGTCTTGCCCGATCGATTGAACTGCTACTGGGCTCGGTTCCAAAGAGTGAACCAGTGTTCGCCTGTCCGACCAGGATGTTATTTGATCAAACCCCGGTATTTCTGATAGCAACCCGGTTTTCCCTACTGAAGCACCCCCAAAGACAGATTCAATTGCGTTTTCTCGGGATTTTAGGACGCACCTCGGTTTTCCCTGCTAGATGTCCTTTTTGGAATTCTACTTTTCCGTTTTCCCGTGTTTTTCAGACGCAAGGGCAATTTCCCTACTGACGAGGTCCAAAAGTCATTCATCTTTCCGTTTTCCCGTCCAACACTGCCGCGTAACATTAGTAGTTACTTGCCGGATAGCAAAGTGAGTGGTTGTCTACTTGTCTGATAGCAAATATCTACTTTTCATGCCCCGAATCAAGCTTCTTCTCTTGTTCCTGTAGTTTGATACCAGCATTCGGCTCCTATACCTCTGTAAACTAGCAACAAAAGAGACTTTCCTTTGACTTTCCTCTCCCCTATCGGTATGAGCTTTAGCTGAACTATCCTCTGTCAACTTAACTAGACTTGAGCCACTGCTTATGATCTTTATTCCCTGCCCGCTTCAACCAAAGCCTTTACTTTATTCTTTCCTCTTGACTAATACAACTTGAAACATTCCTTCTATTCTAGCTTCGTCACCAACACCTTAATACCGGACTGCTGCTGCTCTCGAGACTGCCTCTGATCGACCCTGCTTCTGCTCTTTATTATGATTGATCTTCTGCTTGGGCCTCTGATTCCCTACCCGATTCCATTGTTGGTAAATATAGAGCCTGTCCCGTGTTCGTGTGCGGTAGTTGTATGGGTCCGGTGCAATGGGGTATCGAGGCATAACAGCATTGAGTGAGTGCCTTAGGTGGTATCGGGCATATCGAATCAAGACAGTGCTATGCGGGTCGGGGTGCCGAGATGCAGCTGTTATCCTCCGAGTGGAATCCGTGTTTGTAGACCGAGGAGAGAGAGGCGAAGTCCAGTTCTCAAGTAGGGTTAAGGCATGTTTCATTCGAGTTCAATTCGATGTCTTCCACTAGATGCGCTCGATCGTACCCAATTCCATATGAAACAAGCCCTGCAGCTAGGGGATATAATAAAGTAAACCCTTATGCGGCGGCTGCTAAGTTGTTTCTTATGGCTACTGCTGCTAGGGAATAAAGAGCGACTGGAGCTGAGGATTCAAAGAGAAATCCAATCCGGTAACACAGATCTCTAGGTGTGCGGGTCGGGCCTTCAGATAGAGATGTCAAACTCCTGCGCGACTTTAACTCGCTGACGCGTCACATTAGCCAACTAACTCCTACGCGCCACATTAGTCCAACTACCCTACGCGACACATTAGCAGTGTCTTGTCGGCTTGTCGACTTGTCTAGTAGTGTCTTGCTGGGCTAAAGAATTTGCTGTGTCAGGAAAGGAAACCATCAAATCCGTAGTAACAAGATCAGAAGCGGCTTTGTCATCTCTAACACCAAGCCCATAATATTAAGTTATACAAATAGAGAATACTGGCTTACTCTCCAACAGAGACAGAGGTTGGCAAGGGAATAAAGAGAATCAGCAGTTAGAGGTTTGCAAGGGAGTTGGCTCCCGAGTAATGAGTTAAAGTAATACCCCAGTTCCGAGGTGAGTTCTTGTTTATGGTAGTTTGGCTCCCAGTTCCGAGTATAAGTCCTGTTAGTCTTAGTTCGAGCCTTGTATCGCGTCTCGGTTATGTAGTTCACCCATTTTGATCTTAGGCTCCTTAACCCGATTCTTTAGCTCTGGTTTTCTAGTATGTCACTACCTTATCTCATTCTACTACTCTATCTCTATGGTTTCATTTAACCTCACCGGCGCTCTGCCTTTCCTCGCTTCTCTAGTATTACTTGCCTGTTGATCACTCTTTGCATTACTTGCTCTAAACTGAAATGACTCATAGCTATCCTTTAGCTCGACTGTTAGGCTTACTTTCATTCAAACCAACAAGCACCTTAATTCCTTATTTATTCAAACCAACAAGCACCTTAATTCCTTATTTATAGATTCATTCTTTGACTCATTGCTTCGATTCTTCTACTTATTCTAGTGCAATTCTTACTACAACACCAATATAAGCCTTAGATCTCATATAACAACATAGGTGCCCGGGCCCGGTACCCTTACCTTCTTTCCTTTCTTCTTAGGTTGATGCCACTGAGCTCATTCTTAGGTTGATGTCACTGAGTTGTTGTCCTGTGGTTAAGAGACAGTAAAGTCTTCTGTTCTCTGTTCTGTTCTTGCCTCCATCTCATCTAACTCCTATTTTGTATTTAATATAACAACTATTCCTAGGTAAGAAATAGAGATCAAAGCACCTGCTAAAGAAGAAAACCGGGAAGGGAAGGTAAGAGCAGAGCCTGCAGTAACAAGATAATAAGTAGTGCACGAAGGAGAGTCTTCCTTAAAAGATGATTCGTCTCTGGAACCCTTTGAGGGCGAGATATCTACTTGTATTGTTATCTTTGCTACCGTTCCGCTGACTTGATACTGTTCCGACGCAGAGTTGTTATCTCCGCGATGAACTGATTTTCTTGACGAAGGTCTCTAGGCAAAGCGACTTGAGAGTAAGATGGGTCCGATCACTTTATACCCTCTCCCTTACTTTCTACTTAACCGCTACATACATGGGCTATCTTAACTCTACTCAACCCACTTCCACGGATGCTTATGAACTTTACACAGATTCCATTACCCTTAGCGCAATACGCGGACTTCATCTTGAAACTGCCTCAGATAAAGATACTGATCCAGATTATTTACCGGATTATTCTCCTTAGACTGTTGATTCTTTCGTCGACTTCACAAGTAAAGGAACGTAACTTGAAGAACCGCTAGCATGATATCCTTACTTCAGCCAAGCACCAAACCTAGACTTAACAAGAACATAAACGACACTTGATACCGGACCTCGAACAGAAAAAAAAGAAGCACTTAACGCTTCATAAGGTCGGTGAAGACAATCAGTCAATTCTCGTCGAGCTAGATGATCTTCGGCTTCGGCTTCGACTTATATATACGATTCCACTATCACTTGAAATGAAGAAAGCAAATCTGGCAAGTCCAATTAAGTAAGGCGCCAACATATATTGATTTGAGACTGCTTCTGTACGTGTCGCCTTAATCCCTGAAGAGCTACCGTTAGCACTGAGTCCAACTCGTTACGCCTTTGCTTTAAGATCCATGTATTAAGAATGGAGTGTGAACCTCTGATGATGTAATGTTCTAAGGTAAACTCACTCACCGCCTATACCCAATATTATGAAATAGCTCACAATAAGTCGAGATTCAAACCGACATTCCAACTTGACTTTTGAACTAACACGAAACATTATATAGAAGTGGCAAAGAGCATAGGGTTTTGTTTCTAGAAGTTTGTAACCAAAGAGAGCAGAGAGGTAGGTTGTTTCTACTCGTGTATTCAGGTTAAGACGCACTACTATATATTTGATTTGACTTGCTTGTTAGAGCATAGGTAGGTGTTTAATCATTGAAAAAGGTACAGTACAAAACTACGCGTAACAACACTGGAAACACTCAGCAGGCTAAACCTCTTCTCGCTTTAAAACTCCTAATGCATAACGCCTTGTTCCGTCATTGCTTGTAGGGCAAAAGAATCGAATTGAACTAACCACTAACAAAGTAAAAAAGAAAAGAATCCATCTTCTCGTATAGATATATTTGTCGAGTACCTGGGTAGAATAGATATATGAGTAAATACACAGCTCCCTTATCTTCCCAGCCCCTTGTAGTTGGCTACTTCTATATCTGCCTCAAAGCAAAGAGATTATCTTGAAACGGCTTCTGATTCATTACTTGTTGAACCATTTGAAACTGACTTCTTACTTGCACTAACACCTTTTGACCGTACCCCACCAGCTCCAGCGGGACAATCAGCAAGTCCCAATTCCGTTTCTTTGTCAGTGACAATTAGATTATGACTTTCTAGCACCAACCAGTATATAAGTGTAATAAGGCATTTTTCTATACAATGCCTTGCTGCTGACCTTTTCACCACTGATTATTACTCGTCGGCAACATCTTTCCCTTCTACTGTTATCGACTCAACAGCTATTGCTTCTACAGCTAGATACTCTTGCTTCTTATGCTTACGACTTCACCGCTTAAGTGAACCCCTGATTCTTGTCTTGATACGACCACACAAGCACTAGGCTGGGATTACACTCGAACAAAAGAAATACAATCCGGCAATGAAGATTATTAGAAGCAACCTCAACTTTTCCTTTAGCCTATGCCACTGAATCTTGTTGGAACCAGTAAACTTATTAAGAATGGTGTTACAGTTTGTCTTCCTCTAAGCTTATACGAGGAACAAGAGAACCTAATGACCCATACCGTAAACTTCCTGATTTTACCTTATATGTTGCTTCGGCAGATCTCTTCCCCGAAGTTGCATAGATGGAGGTCGAATAGGCTAGACTGAGAAAGTACCGTCAGGTGATACCAGGAAAACCACTGCTTAATCCAATTAGATCCGTTTTTGATCAATTCTCTGCGTTCAAGTCAGCTCTCCGTAAAATACCAACTCCTCTGGAAACAACCTTAGTGAGGTTCCATTATTAGTGCCTTTTCCTTTAGATAGGGTTTACCCCGTGAGAAAGGTAACGTCGAAGTACCAGGAGGCTGATACGAAGCGACCTAAAGACGTTTTGATCAACGAGTATGCCTACCTCGAGATTAGGAAGAATAACATCTATTCCTAAATAGGGTCTAATCTTACTGGCAAGCGGAATAGGAAGAGTCATAAATAACATCTATACCTAGAGCGGTTTATGAAATAGTTCGACGGTCAGCATCCCAGCTTACTTGTTCGACGGTTAGCAGCAGTAATTGGGTAAGCTACAACAGTTAATAGATAGAGAGATGGTCTTGTAACTTGTAAGAACGCTAGTAGTCCATCCTCGGTTACACCCTAACTCAATACCATAATTTCACTACCGTTCGTTCCACAGACCCTTCCCCCTTTTATGGGATCATAATTTCCTTAAAGTAACTAGGTAGGGAGACATGGATAATCCTTCCATCGGTGCGCAGTCGTCAGCAGAGCAGAATGATGCTGCAGACATACCGTGCACTGTCAACAAATACAGTTAGCGCAAATCATTCCACTACTTTTCCTGACGCCGACCATTGATTCTAGTGGGAAACCCCTTTTATTGAACTTTATAGCCCCCTGGGATAGAGAGAGATATATGTAACTGGCTACTCTACTGCTTGCTCCTTCATCTGATCTAGCTTACTTTCTTTCTTTCAAACCATTTGTTATTTACTGCCTTCCTTCACATTCAAATTATATCCTTCAACTCAGTCGAACAGCCTATTCTGTTACATACTTTTTCACAGGAACAGGACATTCCGCCTCTGATCTAACTTCTTACTCTATACACGAAGAATCGACAACACAAACTCTATATGAAACTGAAACTCACCTTCCCGATGAGCTTGCAACTTACTTTATCCCAAGAGACTTTACTGGCACCTACCGAGTAGAGTATAGTATGACAAGCACCCGAAGTTCCTGTTCTTTATTGCTCTGTAGGTAGAGTTTAATATGAGGCGAGGAGGAGTGGAATTCTGATACTTATTAGTCTAACCCAACCGCAGTTCTGGTTATTGTTTAATCCCCCCGTGGACGAACACAGGACTTGGCAGGCTAAAACGTTACTTCAAGTTGACAGAAACTTCATTAGCTGCTAAAGAAGTACTAGATTCTCTTCTGAGCAAACAACACTGAGTCTTGTGTCGCGCCTAAGCTTTAACTGACTGATCTGATGCGCTTTATTTCAATATTACTCTTATTGTTGTTCTATACCAGAGGAATTGAAACCCCTTGCTACTTCCGTTAGTGCAAAGAATTAACTCAAGCCATTGAATCTTGTTGAGCCGTTACTTGTTCGTTTTGCTCAAACTTCCCGTTAGCCTAGTTCAACTCTTTCATTGGAATATTACTTTCTTTCTCTCACCTAGCCTAGTCTATAACCTATGTATGCTAGTCTATAACCTATGTATGATTGTCAAGAATCTATCCATCTATCTTCTTAATCTGACCGGAACCCAGCTTTACAGGCAATAAGAGTCGACTAACGGATTCCACTCTAGATATGAAATAAGACCCGCTAACGCAACAAATCCGGATCCCTCCTCTGATCCTTATCTTGATTCCTCACCAGCTCCAGACTCTCTTGAATGGAAGAAGAAATCTAATCCTCCTTGAATTCATGGAATCCTTCTTGCTTAGTGGAACATAACGCCTTGTTTCTTTGGCCTAAGCTTGTTGAGTCGAGTTTGTTGTTTGTGCCGTGACTTCTTCTTTAGTTACGCTAATGCTAGTTCTTTCGTCATTACTTGATAGAAGTACAAAGCAGTGAGGTTTCAACAAGCAGTGAGATTAGGTTACCAAATATGAATATGGAATAAGTGCATGAACTCAAAATGGAGTATGTGCGCATGAACGAAATATAGAGTAGGTGTATGAAATGAATAATCGGAAAAAAGAGAAGGTGCTAAGAGTCAGTTGCGGGCTAAGTGCCTCTATCTGAGTTCTATAGGGAAGAGCAATGCAGTATTCTATTATGCCTCCTCTGTTCAACTTCGCAAAGGGGTCAATAAGTGGTTTCCCTAAAACATAATGGGCGGTAAAGAACTGGAACTGACTTTAATGCTTGGACCACGTGTTGGCTTTAACACCTGATAGTCCTATCTTTCTCTTTCCCGATGACTTTCAACACCACCGACGCTGATAGAGTTTATTCACTACAGTCTATGAGAACAACTAAACTATACCGAGCAAGAGGCAACTAGA
>JAIWVJ010000050.1:0-2500 GCA_024322285.1 Musa beccarii
CATTTCACAAAGTCGGACTAGAGTCAAGCTCAACAGGTCTTTCTTTCCTCGCCGATTCTCGCCAAGCCCGCTCTTGGTCGTGGTTTCGCCTGGATAGTAGACAGGACAAGTGGGAATCTCGTTAATCCATTCATGCGCCACTAATTAGATGACGAGGCATTTGGCTACCTTAAGAGAGTCATAGTTACTCCCGCCGCTTACCCCCGCTTTGGTTGAATTTCTTCACTTTGACATTCGTGAGCATCGGGCGTAAATCACATTGCGTGAGCATCCGCGGGGACCATCGCAATGCTTTGTTTTAATTAAACAAATGGATTCCCTTGTCCGCATTTCAGCCTCGAAGTCGGCTCGCTCGACGCCGGAAGGCCCCGAGGGGCCGCTCTCGTCCCCCTCTCTCGCAAGCACGCTGGCGACCCGCTCTCGCCGCGAGAGCAGCTCGAGCAGTCCGCCGACAACCGACGGTTCGGGCCGGACCCCGTGCCCAGCCAGCCAATCCTTTTCCCGGTTACGGATCCGCTTTTGCCGACTTCCTTGCCTACATTGTTCCATGGGCCGAGGTCGTTTCACCTTGAGACCTGATGCGTTATGTTATGAGTACGACCGGCGCTGGCGGCACTCGGTCCTCCGGATTTTCAAGGGTCGCGGGCGCGACCGACGCCATGACGACGCGGCGGCGCTTCTTCCGCCGCTGACCTACTACCCCGGCCGAGCCGTTTCAGGTGGTGGGCGGGCCGTTAAGAAAAGATAACTCTTCCCGGCCCCCCGCCGCGCCTCCGACTTCCTAACGCTGCCGCCCGCCGCCGCCCGGCTCGGGAATTTTAACCCGATTCCTTTTCGAGCTCGCGCTGAGACGCGCCTCGGACGGGCTTCCCCGCCCCTTAGGATCGGCTAACCCATGTGCAAGTGCCGCTCACATGGAACCTTTCCTCTTCGGCCTTCAAAGTTCTCATTTGAATATTTGCTACTACCACCAAGATCTCACCGACGATTGCCGCCGCCCGCCGCTCGCTTCTGGTTTTATGGGCGCCGCGCCTCCTACTCATCGGGCTTACGCCGCCCCGATGGCGGGGGTGGGTCGCGCGCTTCGCGCCATCCATTTTCGGGCTAGTTGATTCGGCAGTGAGTTGTTACACACTCCTTAGCGGATTTCGACTTCCATGACCACCGCCCCGCTGTTTTAATCGACCAACACCCTTTGTGGTGTCCGGGTTAGCGCGCGCAGCTTGGGCATCAGAACCCGGCTTCCGGCTCATCCCAGACGCCGCTCGCTTACCAAAATGGCCCACTTGAGTTTCTCGATTCGCGACGCTGCTCAACGAAGCAGCCGCGCCTGGCCCTACCTATTTAAAGTTTGAGAATAGGTCGAGGGCGCTGCGCCCCGATGCCTCTAATCATTGGCTTTACCCGATAGAACTCGCATGTGGGCTCCAGCCTATCCCGAGGAAACTTCTGAGGGAACCAGCTACTAGATGGTTCGATTATTCGCCCTATACCCAAGTCGATTTAACGATTTGCACGCCAAGATCGCTCGGCCTCCACCAGAGTTTCTCTCGCTTCGCCGCCAGGCATAGTTCACCATCTTTCGGTCCCGACATGCATGCTCCAACTCGAACCCTTCACGTAAGATCGGGTCGGCCGGCGGTGCAACCCCGAGAGGGTTCCCGCCCGCCGCCTTCCTTGTGCCTTCCGGTTTCCGGTTTCCGACCCATCGACTCGCACGCATGTCGACTCTTGGTCCGTGTTTCAAGACGGGTCGGATGGGGGGAGCCCACCGCCGATGCCCAGGTCGCGCGGCGGTACTCGCTGGGCACGCCGATGGCGCGCCGCTTCTCGACCCGCCGACGGTATCCCTCGACGAACGATCCGTCCGGCTTCGCCGCCGACGCAGTCTCGCGATCGATCCGCACTCGAGCCGAAGGGCGGACCGCCGACCACCGCTCCAAGATCCGACCGAGGTGCATCGCCGCCCCCATCCGCTTCCCTCCCGCAATTTCAAGCACTTGACTCTCTTTTCAAAGTCCTTTTCATCTTTCCTCGTGGTACTTGTTCGCTATCGCCTCTCGCCCATATTTAGCCCTTGACGGAATTTACCGCCCGATTGGGGCTGCATTCCCAAACAACCCGACTCGCTGATAAATACCAGAAAGCGACAGTGGTCCGAGCCGGACGGGCTCTCCTCCCCCCGCGCCCCTTTCCAGGGACTTGGGCCCGGTCCGTCGCCGAGGACGCTCCCAGACTACACCGACGACGCGCCGCCCGATTCTCAAGCGGGCTGATCCTCGCTTCGCCGCTACTAAGGGAATCCTCGTAGTTTTTTCTCCTCCGCTTATTTATATGCTTAAACTCAGCGGTAGCCCCACCGACTGGGGTCGCAGTCTGCGTGGTGGCATCGACTCGCGCGCCACGGCTTGGGTCCTCAAGGCCTCGCCTGGTCCCGGAAGGCACGACGACGACGGCTCGCGCAAGGCATCCACCACGCTGGCCGTGGTTCGACAACCAA